>VDFB02007636.1:0-13688 GCA_007258455.2 Sequoia sempervirens | reverse complement strand
GTTAATTTTTGGGATTTGAATAGGGCATCCTTGAAAGACCACTACCCATTGCTTTCCATGGAGTCTATCTTACAAACAATGGTAGGATCATAGACGTTTTCCCTACTGGAAGGTTTCTCTAGTTACAACTAGATCTAGGTAAAAGAGGATGACCAACACAAAACAATGTTCAATACCAAGTGGGGGATGCTTGCATATGCGAAAATTCCCTTTAGCCTCTCAAATACGGGAGCCACCTTCCAACAGGCAATGGATATTGCTTTCAGCGAATTGATTAATAAAATCATCTTGATCTACCTGGATGATCTTACAGTATTCTCCAAGCATAACTATGATCATTTCAATCACCTTGAAATGGTTTTTAAAAATTCCAAGAGTTCAGGATATCCTTGAACCTAAAAAAATGTGTTTTTGGAGTGTCGCAAGGAAAATTAATGGGACATGCAGTGTCTAAAGATGGAATTGCAATCGATCCAAAGTAGGTGAAGGAAATTAGAGACCTTCCCCTTCCATTCAATAAGAAGGGAGTTTAGTCCTTTCTAGGAAAGGTAAACTTTGTGAGAAAATTCATTTTTGATTTTGCGGGAATAATTAGACCTATTATCCTAATGCTAAAAAAGGATCAATTTTTCAAATGGACAAAGGAAGCTAGAGAATCCTTTCAAAAGGTTAAGGATGCTATTTCTTTAGCTCTTGTGCTGGTAAATCTAGACCTATCAAAGGATTTTATAATGTATGTGCTTAGTATAAAATCGAGCATCAATACGGTTCTAACCCAAAAGGATGATGAAGGAAAGGGAGAACATCTGATTGCATTTTACTCCCGAACCTTAAAAGATTATGAGATGAACTACAACTTCATTGAAAGGAAAGCATTCACCATTATTAAGGGACTCAAACAATTTTGACACCTCATATCTGGCAACAAGGTGATTGTATATGTCACACATTCTAGTGTGTGTGAGTACATCATAGAAGGAGAAATCATTGAAGAAAGGGCCAAATGGATCACTAAGATCCTTGAATATGATATCAAGGTCAAGCCCACAAAGACCATCCAAGGAAGGGGACTGTGTGAGTATTTGGCACACGATGAAGAAAAGGTAGTCGAAGAGGAGAAACCTGAGCTTGTTATGACAAATGAATTCGAGTCCAAAGACTGTTGGTTAGAAAATAGGGTAAGATTCATGCATACCAAAAAATATCCATCAGGCCTTCCTTCTCATAAGCGAAGATTCTATAGATTGTAGAACAATGGATATGCACTTATTAAAGGGGTCCTCTTCAAAAGGAACTTCAATGGAATTCTTTTGCAGTGTGTTACCACATAATAGGTGAGGAAAATTATTGACACTTTCCACAATAGTCCCGCAGGTGAACATTTCTCTACAAAGATCACCACTATAAAAATTATGTGCACTAGACATTTTTGGCCTACACTATTAAATGAATCACACTCTTTGGTTAAGGCTTGCAAGGAATGCCAATTCTTCACACCAAGGAGGAAAAACTCCACAGTGCCATTCAATTTGATAGTGACCAAGGAACCTTTTGCACAATGGGGCCTTGATTTTGTTGGGATGATTAATCCCACCTCCAGCGCTAGACACAAATGGATCCTCATGGCTACAGACTACTTTACTACATGGACCGAGGCCATTCCCCTAAAGAATACAATGGAGGCAAAGATTGTGAACTTCCTCAAGGAAGTGGTAATGAGATTTGGCCCACCAAAGACCATCATATCTAACAATGCTAAGGATTTCTTGGGTTCTAAGGTATTTCAATTTGCACTCGTGCATGGTATATTCTTTAAAAAGTCTTCAAACTACTACCTGTAGGGGAATGGCCTGGCTGAGTCGACTAATAAAAAATTATTCCGAGTCATTAAAAGAATCAAGTTAGAACATCAAAGGAGTAGCATAAAAACCTCTAGGTAGTGCTCTGGGTAGACTACATAATCCCTAAGCAAGTTCTCAAGTCTCCACTGTACGAATTAGTATATGGGAAGGAAGTGTTATTGCCCATCTCCATGAAGATTCTAGCACTACAGTTGCTCAAATATCTTGAGGTGGAACAAAATAGAGCCATGGAGGTTCAGTTAGCCAAGTTACTGGAAGTATAGGAAAAAATAAAAAAAGGCCCTAATAGCCATATCTAACTTCCAACAAGTGGTTAAAAGATGGTTTGACAAGAAAACCTCAGACCAAGGTCTTAAACACGGAGACCTAGTGTTGAAGTTCAATGAGAGGGATAGGAAGCCTGGCCAACATAGAAAACTCTATAGTCTGTGGGAAGTCCCTTTTAGAATAATTCAATGCAAGCAACAAAAAATCTTTCGAATTAGAAAATATGGAGAAAAAAGCATTGGGGATTACAGTTAACAAAATCCACCTGAAATTGTTTAATTCAGCTTTATTAATTATTTTGCCTGTGTAAATATGTAATTATTGTAAATTTTCCTTTGTGTTCTTTTGTTTGGTCAGTCTTTCTAAAGTAACCCATAAAGTATAGAAACAAACCCATGTACAAAATTGAAAAGGTACTCTAAGAAACAAAGAAAAGGAAGTCATAATGCAGAATTGCAAGAAGCAAAAAAGACATAAATTTAATAAAATTTTATATTCATTCGATGGTATTATATACTTCATTATTACACTTCAAAAATGGCTCTGAAGCCATACTTTTAAAGTATATCTATATATACGATGCATTATTTCAATATATACGGTAAAAGCATCGTCTAGGAATATATAGAAAAAAAATATGAAAAGTGTTGAGTCTAAAACAACAGTAGGAGCATCATCAGCAGTGGCATCTGGAACAACTTCAACAATAGGAATAGCAGGATCATTAACTACAATAGGGGCATCAACAACAACAACAACGTCTAGTGGTGGAGGATACACTAGGTCTCTGAAATCAGTATACCACTCCACGCTGTAGAATAGCACCATGTTGTAGCAGTGTAGTAAGAAGGGGTAGGCACAAGTGACCCTCTAGCAGTGCTCTTCACGCCTTAGAATGAAAAATCCACTCAATAATGGCACCCACAACACCTCTACATCTTCTTCAATATGTTTGTGGAGGTCACTCATTTTAGGAATACCTAGGCCATACACCACATTTTCCACAATTTCTCCAAGGCCACCAAGGTACTGCTTAGGGAAGATTTCTAGTGTAAGTCACAAGATCATCAATTTAGGGACCTATATATCAAGCAAGGATGCAACAAAGTGAGAGAAAATGATGGTATTGACCCTATACTTGTCTTTGTACTCTATACAGTCCCTACCCAGTACCCATTTCATTTCTATGATAGTCGATGAATGCTTGTTTTTCGTCATTCAATTCAAATTCCTATTAGAAACTTCATCTAATTTTTTTTTTTGAGACTTATTACTAGTGAGCCTAATCGGAGTATTCATGATGCCTAATTCTTCCCAATCACTAAGTATAATTTTGTTGTTGTTTTAGGGTCTATTTATAGAAATGTCTGAAGTACCTACATGTCATAAGCATGATGCTAATTGAATATTAACTCAAAAACTCCACAAAGAGCCAACTCAAATTTCCCACCTAGTTTCATCTACTATGTACAAATTATTGTGTGTGAGGTTAAGGAGAGGTAACTAATTAGCACAAACTGGTGGAAGTTCCAAGTGATCGTCCATATGGTCAGGTGTTGATGTGTCACACTGCAAGCATGTTTCATTTTCCAAGGAAAAACTCAAATATTTTTAAGTACTCATTGCATCTTTGGCTTGGCTTAATCATTCCTTTTAGGATGTTAATTTCCAAGCATGTGAAAGGTTTATACGCCTTCAATCATCGGTTCAATTTCCCAAGAAAATCACACTTTAAGACATGATTACTAATTGTCATTATGAATTCTTGTCTTTTCAAAAGGGCAAGAAATTCATTGCGCATAAGCAAAGGAACTTCCGGTACATGCCAAATTTAATGCAGAAAGGAAACCATTGTCTACCACTCTAAGCTAGGAAAAAGCTAAGTGTTGCATACGAAGGAATAAATATTGTGAAAAATTCATTAGTATGCTATTCAGTGCAAAGAATTTTGAGTGTAAAATTCCTGAATAACAAGTGAATTGTAGTATGTTTGACTTGGGCACAAATCCACAACACCCTGATATGGCTCAAAATCGTCAAATGGAAGTGTAAGGTGAGGCAACCCAAAATTTGTTTGATACAATGCATGTGACACACAAAGCCAATATCTTCAGTGATACCTCTTATGCTTTAGTTGGGATACCAGAGAACTAGAAGTGGATTCACACGCAGGTAGTGGAAAAGAAAAAAAACTCATACGGACTAGAACAAGATAATGGAAGAATGGGATAACATTCGTGATCCCATCCTCAAAACAAACCCCAAGGGTCTTAGGGAAGCAGCTTGTGAAAGAATGAAAGTGGCCACTAGTGAACTTAGCGTACATGCAATGATTTTGTGGACTCCTATAGTAGATGGTCCCTTTTATGCCTTACTACCCAGAGCTAGTTCATGAGGGCATTCAATGTTTCAACCTAGATACCAACACCATTGAAGTCCAGAAGTTGAGAGTTATAATCAGTGAGGAGGCTATCAGAGACATGTTGTGCATCCCAAAAAGGGACTCTAGAGTAGAAAGGATGGAGTCATTCACTCCAGAAAAAGGGTACAACTATTGGAGAGGCAAAGATCTTGCTATGGAATTTAATAACTAAGAAACCCAAAGACCTTAGGACAATTTGGTAAAGCCGCCACAAATTCTAGTCGTGCACAATGATTTTAAACAAGATTTGCAAGATTCCTTCTCTATGATGGCTTTTGTTTGTGGCATGGATGAGGAAAAGTACATGCAACCATTTCAATTGGGTCTAGGTTTTCAATTGAGGAGGAAACATTCCTTATTCTAGTATGTGGAAGTCATTGTCTGAGAAATGATGAGCCAAATCAAGGAATAGAGAACACAACATAAGTTCAGGCTTCCTTCTCTTCTTGCTCATATGTTCTTACATCAAAACCTTGACTTCTTCAAAAGACATATGATGTTAGCTATTTTTTGATGAAATAATAAGGCTAGTTTTTGTATGGAATCCCCTCCTTTTTGCAAAATATGACTATTATGCATTCTTGGATTATTTCTTGACTCTGATTCTATAAGACCTTAACAAAGATGGCAATCTTTATCGGCTTTCTATCGACCAAATAGGGTGGATGTAAAGTTTCATTTCTAAATGCGACTGGTTTAACTCAAAGAATATTTTACACTCATTTGGCTATGTGGCTTTACCAAGGACCCATTCTGACTCCTGTCATGCATCACAACTAGGGTGTTGGCCCTTGAGATGTTTTGACAAGTGTCAATTATTCACAATAACTTTTATAGAAGGAAGAACAAGAAAGAGTTTTTTACTATCCACCGAGCTTCAAAACAGTGGTTATGGCGAGGAAGTAGACACATAAGATGCTAGAAGCAAAGCTAACTCATCTGGGGCTAGTATTGATTTGCGAAAAATGGAATTATAACCCTAAAAATGACTTAGCAAGCATAAATTTTTGGGTAACTCATAGCCCCCGACCTTATTGGGAAAAGCAACAGAATCCCCTATTAGAATAGGATGATCTATTTGTAGACCTGGTTCATATTCCTACAAATGGTAGGAGGCTGACATGGCTCAATTTCTATTTCCCTTTGGAAAATTTTAATGAGAGGTACCAAATGGGGGCCACCCTTCACAATGATTTTCCCAAGTATTGGAACATGAGTGAGGAAAAGATTAGAGATTTCTAAATTTATCATCAAGAGATCCAATGCCTTGATGCCCCATTCCAAGACGTAGACAAGGATGAAAAATTTGATACTCTATGGAACCAAGCACATGATGATACTATAACAAGCAATGATGAGGATGTTGACCTAGATGAGGCTAGAAATTATATTGGGAAGGGTAAGGAGAAGGAAAAGGAAAAGGAAGTAAAGACAACCCAAGTGTAGAAAATTGAACAAGCAATGAAGTAGCCTAGCAAAACTACTTTGAAGCTGTGGGTGAATATATCATTTTTGGGAGCTGTTGGATGCTATCAATTTGTTGCTGATATGTGGTTGTCATTGATGTCAACAGTATTAGCATTGATGTATTGAAGGTTGTATATGTTGAGGATATTGAGAAAATTGTTAAAGAAAGAGTTACAGGTTGATAGTGGAATAGTCAATGTCATGAAGGTTTCTTTCTATATATGTTGAAGATCAATCATTGTGGACTAAAGGGTTTATTGTTGAGTTTATCTATCTTATCCACCAGAAGTTTCAGAGCTCCACACAAAGATTTAATCGTGTTATGAATAGTTGTGTTCTGACAATTTTTATGTGGCTTTAGTTAGTGTTCCTAATTGAAGTTGATATGATTCTAGTAATTCCAGTTGTTGTGGATGCTTCTCTAATGATTTTTGATGCTTTTGATGCTTCTAGATCATGCTCTATCTTTGTTGCACATCCATGTTGATCAGTCTACTCGTGGTCAGTGATTTTTCTCTTCTGTGCTCAAGTTTTTATGTTCTTGGTCGACATGGTGGTTGTAACATGTTGTGGATCCTTGGAAATTAAAATTTGAGTGTTTAGTGCACTCAAGGATATTGTTTTAGGTCTTCATTATGTTGTGGCCGATCGTGTTTTTATTTGCATTGAAAATTTACTTGTAAATTTGGGTCGACATTATATATATGTTTTTTATTTTATACTTTATTTTGGCTGATGAAGTTGTTGATGTAATTCCATGTTGTGAATATATAACAGTGGTTTTTTTGTGTGAATTTGGTAGTGAAGAAGTGCTAGAGAAAGAGCAAGTGTGTGAATAATGATCAAATCATTCGATTATAGAGCAGAGTTTGAAGAAGTTTGAGCAAACTGTGAAGGAATGTTTTTGTGCTTAACCAGAATTGTAATCAAGCTTTTGTAGAATCTATTTTCTTAGTTCATACCCTTCGGATCTAATATGAATTGTTGTAAGAAAATGTGTCTTCTTTGGGTAGTGATCCCTCTTGTATTTAAGCAGTGAGCTCTAGAAAGTGTGCCTGAATGCATGTGCATTCCCATTATTTCTTCTTTATACTTTTAACAGGGTATAATATTGTGGACTAACATCCACTGTGGTTTTTCACCTAACAGGGTTTCCACATAAAAAAAATATTGGTGTTCTCTATGTTTCAAATGTGTTGATTCTTTGTGGTTTATTGTTCATTCATCATATCTAAGATTAGGTTAAGCTTTAAAATTTTAAATATTCTATGACAATTGATTCACCCCCCTCTCAGTTGTCTATTATCCTTGTTTTCAACATGAGCCTCACAGATGATGTATGGTCATGAGACCCAGTGTCCCAATGTAACACCCATCGATGTCATAGAGGTGGAATACCCCCACCGATAAAGGAAAACACATATGCAACTTTAGAGAGTCTCACAAGAACCTACAAATGTCAAGGATTAGAGTCATCTCCAGAAGGAGGTATCTCTCCATCTTCCTTTGACTACACCCTGTTTCTTCATTGTTCCCTACATCACCCTCACTCAAGTGTTCAAATTTCTTCTTTCTCCACTTCTACATAATGTTAGGCTTCCCATTCTCCCATTTGGAACAATTCACTTTTACTCCCCTACGAGTTACTCCACCTTTCGTCAAGGTGTAGTCTACAACTGCTATTACTACACCTTTTACATTCGTTGTACCTCTGCTACCACCATTGCTTCCCATGAGCCCTCCTACCACTTCATAGACTAGGCCTTGGCATATTTCCTCATTCTCCCCACTAACCCTCTCTTTTGAAGAAGAAATCAACTAGAACCACTACTTCTCATTGCCTTTCATTGTTCCCAAAGGCACCCTTCAGGACAAACTCATTAGATCACCAGCATAATTTCTTATAGAGTGTGATAAACAAGAGAAACATGGATCTCAGTTTGGAAGCAAAGGGACAAGGATGCTAAAAGAAGTTGGTAGAGCCAAAGAAAAGTACACTTTTCAATGAATCTCAACAATCGTTGCATTTTACAACCATTCATCTGAACATCATCAAGCCTCAAGGATAAATGAAACCCAAAGATTACACCATCCATGCTATGAGACTTGCTCTTCATACAGCGTGACTACAAGATAAATTTGAGCTCATGGAGGATACCCAGCATGTGGTGATCACCAAATTTCTCCAGTCCAGTCACCAAGTGAAGATGAAATGAGCTAAAAAAATTCAAGGAGAGTATAGATGTCCTAATGATGAAGGACAAGGAAAAGCACAAAAAAATTGCATACTTGTCACAACAAGCATAGGTAGAACAAGCTAGGATCCAAGAGGAACTTGCAATGTTCCAATCCCAAGATCCCAACCTAGTCGTTGATCTACAACAAAAAAACTAGGAATTACAGGACCCATTGGCAAGGGCAGAGGAGGAGATGCAACAAAAGAATGAAGAGTTTCAGCGTCACCGTGCTCAATTAGAGTAGATAATTCAGAAAAAGGAAATGAACTTCCAAGGCTAAAAGGATCAATTCAAGAAGGAACTCGAAGCAGTAAGGCTCTCCTTGGATAGGGAATCTGCAACCAAAAGCTAGGTCGAGGAAAAATGGCTTGCCGAGTTAAGAACCCTAAAGGAACAACTCTCCAATACAAACATGAAAATTGCAAAACTAGCATAGGACGTCAGGTTGAGGGATTGAAAAATTGGTCTTTTGAAGAATCCTAACCAACCCCCTACCACCTAGTTGGAGCTCCTTCTAGTAGCCCAATGACTATATTTCATATTGGGAAAAGGCCAAGGCCTTCTATCTAACTCTTCAGTCGATGCTTCAATTCATGGTGGAATCATCAAGTTTGAGTAGGGAGGTTCATCGAATGATTGAGAAATTCCCATAGTTCATCATGGAGAAGGTTCCTGAGGTGGAAAATTTTCTAGATTGTTTTCAAAACAAGGACACACAACTAAGAGGGGGGGTGAATTGGTTGTAACAGAAACTAAAATTCTTCTTCTTAATCTTAACTTAATCTCAAATCTAATGAATAAGCAATTAACCATAAATAATCAACACATGAAAGAGACAAAGAAAATAGATTTTTTTGTGTGGAAACCCTATTGAAGAAAAACCATGGTGGATGTTAGTCCACAAGATTATACTGTACTAGAAGTATAAAACAAATAATAAGAGGAATGCACATGCATTCAGGCACACTTCCCAAAGCTCACTGCTCGATTACAAAAGAGGACTCACTCTCCAACAATAGGGTTTGGATTAAAACCATCCACGATTTTTGAACTAAGAAAATAGCTTCCTCACAAGCCTGATTACAGTTCCAATTAAGCTCAACACTTCTTTACACTTCACACATTATTATTCACACTCTTCTCAACAATCAAATGATATTCGCATATACACACACAGGAGAATATGAAGCACTTCTTCAACAATGAACTAATCGCCCTTATATATCTGCTACATGAAATTTCATCACCACTTCATCGACCAAAGAAATAAAATATATTTGTAATGTTGGCCCAAATTTACAAATAAAATTTTAATGCACATCCACCAAGGTTGGCCACAACATAGTGGAGACCCAAATTAATCTCTCCAACACAAGAATACTTTAATTAATTACACCTCAAAGATCCACAACATGCTACCAACAATATGTCAGCCAAGAACAAGAAAAACCGAACATGCGCATAAAGATCTTCAACCACAAAGTCTCTAAATAATGTGGACATACCACAAAGATAGAGAATGATCTAGAGACACCACATAACACCAAGAAACAACAAGGAAGCATCCACAACAATTGAGAAAACAAGAATTACACAAACTTCATTTAGGAACACTCATAGAGACTAGCAACGCACTGTCAGACCACAACATAGTCAAAACTTCACATGGCCATCTAAAACATCTAGTAGATGATCTAGAAAAATTCAAAATTAAACCCTTAGATCCACATCAACTAATCTTCAACGTACGGAATGCAATGCCTTCTTGACCTGCACAATTCCACTGGGAACCATGAATACTTTCTTTTACAATTTTCTCAATATCCTCGACATATATAGTCTTCAATGCACCAAATGCTAATAGTGTTGACATCAATGAAAACCAAATATCAGAAACCATAACCACAACATCCAACAATCTCCCCCTTTGGAATTGATTGCAACACATGATGTGAAAAATACCATCAACCGAACACACTGACTTCTTTTGTACTTCTCTTAACTAAACTTCTCTCCACAAGAATTTTTCACAATGCACTTCTCCCCCTTTGACATCAATGGAAAAGGTAACAATAACCTTTCCAAACACACGCTTTGAACCACATATCCACACATTTGACTACTCTCCCTAAGTAGCAGCCTTGAAAACACCAATCTGGATAAAAATATAACAATGAATCTCTTGGATTGATGTAAATAAATGGATCTTTAGTTTTTATCAAGAGGGGTGATTACCCCTAGCATCCCTCTAAGATACTCAAAAGTATCCTTGACAACGGCTTAGTAAATATATTTGCAATATGTTCTTTGGTAGGCACATATTCTAGTCTAACTTCTTTCTCATTCACCTTTTCCTTCAAGAAATGAAACTTAATTGAAATATGTTTAGTCTTCGAGTGTAATACCAAATTCCTTGAGATATTTATTGCACTTGAATTGTCACAGTATATGGCAATAGGCTCTTCATATATCACTCTAATATCTCTCAACATCTATTTCATTCATATCACTTGAGTACAATTATTTGCAACATCAATGTATTCTGCTTCAACAGTGGATAGAGAAATTGAATTCTACTTTTTTCTCAACCAAGTGTCAACTTCTTCCCTAGGAAGAAAGCACCACCACTAGTACTTTTCTTTTCATCTACATCACCTGCCCAATCCACATTAGTGTATGCACACAAAGTGAGATAATCATCCTTTGGATACCAAAGTCCAAAGTTAGTTATTCCTTTAAGATATCTGAAAATTATTTTAACAATAGTCACATGTGATTCCTTTGGATCAGCTTGAAATCTAGCAAACGTACATACAACATTCATAATATATGGTCTAGTTTGTGTCAAGTAGAGAAATCCACCAATAATTTATCTATACCAAGTTTGATTTTCCTTTGGGGAATCATCATTATGTGCTAGTTTACATCTGGTCACCATGGGAGTACCAACAGGTTTGGAGTCATCCATTCCAAACTTCTTCAGTAGCTCTTTCACATATTTGGATTGAGATATGAAAATCCCTTGGTCTAATTGTACAACTTGTAATCCCAGAAAGAACTTCATTTCTCCAATCATGCTCATTTCATCTCAAATTCACTCTTCATTTCATCAGAAAACTTCATACATAGATTATCATCTCCTCCAAAAATGATATCATCAACAAAAACTTCTATAATCAATTCCTTATCATGATCTATCTTGAAGTATAAGTTGCTATCAACAGTACCTTTTGTGAATCCAAGCTTCAGTAGATATTTTTCCAATCTAGCGTAATATGCTCTAGGGGCTTGTTTAAGTCCATACAAAGCTTTCTTCAATCTCCAAACCATATCTCCCTTATCTGTTAATTGGAATCCATCCTGCTGTTCAATGTATACTTCTTCTAGTTCTCCATTCAGAAATGCAGATTTCACATCCATTTGATAGAATTTATAATTTTTGTATGCAGAATAAGCAAGGAATAATCTCACAACTTCAATTCTAGCTACAGGGGCAAAGTTTTCTTCAAAATCAATACCTTCCATTTGAGAATAGCCTTTACATACCAGTCTTGCTTTATTCCGGACCACTTCACCTTCTTCATTTAGCTTGTTTCTGAATACCCATTTGGTACCGATCACATTTTTGTCTTTAGGCCTAGGAACTAGTAGTCATGTGTCATTCTTTTCAATCTGTGTCAGCTCTTCCTTCATAGCTTCCAGCTAATGTTCATCTTGATAGGCTTCAATGACACTCTTAGGTTCAATCTTGGATATCAAACAATATTCTTCTACAAATTTTCTTCTAGTTTGCACTCATTTACTCTTATCTCCTATGATTTTATTTTCAGAATGATTCAACTTTACATACCTTGGAGTTTTGGGACTTACTTGGACTTCTAATTCTTTAGATTTTTCTTCTACACTTCCACTTGTTTATGCCTTTGCACTTGTTTGAGCTTCCTGACTGACTTGATTTACCAGAGAAAATTGAGGTTGCTTCACCAGAACATATGGAATAATATGAAGTAGATTCGGTGTCTGAGTGTTCTTCCCCTGGCTTGTAATGTCTTCGTCTAAATCATAATTGCAATTTTTGGATGATTTGATAGAGTCCTCATCAACTTTGACATTTGCGCTTTCAACCATCTTTCTCAATCTTTTATTATAGCACCAATATTCCTTGCTCTTAGTAGAGTAACCTAGGAAAATCCCTTCATTGCTTCTAGCATCATATTTTCCTATATCATCATCTCTCTTGATATAACACCTACTTCCAAAGATCTTAAAATACTTAACAGTAGGTTTGTGACCAAACCATAACTCATAAGGGGTTTTACTAGAATTTCCATTCACATTTACTCGGTTCAAGGTATACATAGCAGTACTTACCGCTTCACTCTAGTACATCTGAGACACATTTCCTTCCATCATCATGGTTTTGGCAGCATCCAAAATTGTTCTATTCTTTCTTTCTGCAACACCATTCTATTGAGGGGTTTGGGGAGCAAATAGTTGTCTTTTAATTCCATGTTCTTCACAATAAGAGTTGAATTCCTTAGAAATGAACTCACCACCTCTGTCAGATCTCAGACATTTGATTTTCAGACCTTTCATTTTTTTCCATAGCCTTGAAGTATTTGAATTTCTCTAGAGCTTCACATTTTTCTCTCAAAAAGGACACCCAAATCATTCTAGAGTAATCATCAATAACCAACATAAAATACCTTTCTCCATGAATACTTCTGACTCTTGAAGGACCACAAAGATCAGTATGTAGCAGTTCCAGTAAATTATTTGAATGAAAATATTTGCTCCGGAAGGAGACTCTAGTTTGTTTACCCATCTGACATTCCTTGTAGATTACATTAGCAAGCTTCACTAATCTAGGAAAATCTCTTACTGCTTGGGTAGAACTTATCTTGATAATGTTGTCAAAATTTACATGACACAATCTCCTATGCCACAACCAGCTTTCATCTATCTAAGCAATCAAACAACTTCCACTAGTAGTATTCAAGTGAAAAATGTTACCTTGTGTTTGTTTTCCTATTACAATCAAGTTTCTAGAACTTCCACGTATCTTGCATCTTTTGTCTTTGAACTGTAGATCATACCCCTTATGAACCATCTATCCAACACTCAACAGATTGTGCTTCAGACCTTCAACATAGAGGACATCATCAGTGTTGTCCTTACCACCAAGGCAAATGGATCCTCTGCTACGAATCACACCAACATTGTTATCTCCAAATCTTACAACTCCACCATCATACTATTCCAGACTCACAAATTTTCTTTTGTCACCAATCATGTGATGTGAGCATCCGCTATCAATGGCCCACTCATATTTTTCTTCAACTTGAGTTGCAAGAGCTTTTTCATCTTTAGTAGATTCAATAGCCACAGGATTATTTTCAATGGTAGCAATGAAAGCCCAATCATCTTCTTTTC
>VDFB02007635.1:0-27329 GCA_007258455.2 Sequoia sempervirens | reverse complement strand
ACTAGGGCATTGGTTGATAGGCGTGTAAACAGGTTGAAGAGTAGGTCAATTGCTTTGACTTACAATTTAATGGGAGATCACAAGACACCCACCACAGGCAGGAAGAAACAGATCACACGAGGTCCGAAATCCAGAAAGAAAGAGCTAGTTCGACAGGAGCCCATTCAGCCAGAACCTCCACGAGTTGTAGTTGAAACGCCCACACCATTGGAGACACGTTCTCCGAGTATATAGGAGGTTTCTTTGTTTGCTGATCAGAGGAATGCACTGAATCAGGTGCAAGTGGTACAGGATAATAATCAGCCTCCACGGAGAGAATCGGTTGGCCAGAGCGTCAACGCACCTATTAGGGTTGATCAGCAGGATGATGAGGGGACTATTACTGACCCTCAGTTTCAGCAGGAGTTAGAGGTGGCTATGAATGATGATGATGATATAGTTTTAGGAGATACCCAGCCACTTGAGGACGATGAGCCTTGCCAGAATGATGTAGAGGTTGAGCAAGTTAGAGAGGTAGAAGCACAGGAGCAGCAGCCCTTCGATATACAATACGATGTGCCTGATTGGCTTAAGGATAGGATGAGGAGAAGCCCCAGTGAGGAGATTGATCCAGCAGTTGAGATGGAAGAATTTTTGAACAGGATCAGTGCACCTCCACAGAAGAAGGCAAGAAAATTTTCGAAAATCTCCACTGAAGGGGATGGCTCTCGTACCCTTCACGTCGCCGTACCTCAAGTTGATTGTGACCGAAATGAAGCAGTGCCTGAGAATTATGTGGTCACAACTTTGGATTTAGGACGCCCCACTGGTGCGCAGATTGTAGAGGAGTGTGATAACTCCTACCTCGCCCTCAAAGATAGGTTATTCAAGAAAGAAGGAAAGTATAAAAGATTGAAAAGAGAACACAAGGCTGTAATCGGATATGTACATCAGTTGTCTCATTCTCGAGGGCAAGAGATTCCAGTAATAGAGCCTCCAGCAGATATACCTAGAGAGTCAATCAGTGGCTTGATGGAGTTAGGAAAGATGGCACAGGAGGCAGATAAGTGGGTCACAGGGGTTCGTGCTGAGACAGAGAGGTTCATGGAGGACCTTGCTTTTGCTTTTCAGCAGGCCTCTAGTATTTTGGCACGGATGGAGGCGGTTGATCATGCTTGGGGCGATGCTTCTATCTATCAGAGCAGAGTAATTCAGCGTCTTGAGGCATTGAGGCATGTTCCGTTGCAGTTGCTGATTGATGGAGGTGTCATTCAGGAGAATGACAGGTACGACTTTTCCAGATGGTATTCTTCAGCGATCACAGGACGTGGTTTCTTCAACGCAGCACAGGCGGATTCAGCCAGGATACATAAGGCTATGGCCAATATCATTGATGGAGTTCAGAATACCTTGGAGGCCATATTTGCTAGGTGGTTGGATCCAGATGAAGTGAATGTTGATAATTTGAGGGGTAGGCTGGTGCCTTTCTTTTCAGATGTTAAGACCTTTGTACAAGATGATTTCGAGAATACTTCTACTTTCTCCGCCTTGATCCAGAGCACACAGGATTCCTTGGTTGCTTGGAGAAAATCTTGTACGAGGCATGAGCATTCAGTCACAGTGTTAGAGTTTCAGCTAGATTGCATTCCACCCATTTCAGTTCAGGAAGTTGAGGCTGTACTTGGTAGACTTGTTGAGTTTGCAGCTAGGGAGAAGGAGAACGGGAATGCACTGCTGGACGAGGATCTTCTAGAAGACTGATTGTGGGCATTTATTGCCTTTACTATTTTTGGGAGTGAGTGGGAATCTTTGTTCATTTATTACACCACTCCCCATTCTGGCAGTTTTTAGGGTTAGGGCTGAGGTGGCATGATTCTAGCCACTCTATTGATTGTAACCCTAGCCGTCTTTTGGGACTGGGCTAGCTATATAAAGGGGGAGTCCCCCTCATTTGTAATTCAGTAGACATTAGAGATTAGACTAGCATTAGATTTGGAGACTAGACTAGAGAGTAGAGCATTGTAGACACTTTGCATAGTGGAGAAGAAAGAAAGTTTTCCCTTTGAAAACTTTTGTGGAGATTGTTGTGTAACACTTTTCATGATAAAAGATCTTTTCATTGATGGTGGAATTCGTCTTGTCATGAATAGCTAGCAAGGTCTCTCCTTCCTTTCGAATCCAAGTAGCTTAATTTCCATTTCATGCAAGTAGTTTACTTTGATGTGTGGTGTTTTTATTGAGGTAGCTTCTTTCATTCCATACCACTAGCGACTTGTTGATGATAAGTTCGCCTTGCGTGGTCCACTGTAAATCATCTTGAGTTTAACTTCAATTGTGATTTGTATACCTATATGCGTCGTTCTGATGGTGTATGTATGCCAAATTATAATTTGAACATCTTTTGCTATCCCTTTGAAGATTGCACTGATTTTGTTGAGGCTGTCCGACGTGAGGCTAGGTGAAATCTGGTTGAAGTCTGCCAAAATTGAGCTCCACATATCTTGCATTTAGAATAGAGTATAAGTTTCTTAGGCCCTATACTCTTTTATTTTCTGCATATTTCCTATTAGCTTTATGAAAACGTACTACATTGCTAAATCATACGCGCAAGAATCCCCTTCAAATCATACACTGACTGTTAACTGCAAGAAGTCTGAACAATTGTGTAAGTCCCCTCGTAAGAACACAGCAATACACATCAACCAACTGAGGGTATTCTAAGTATTCGGAACCTTGGAGTTGAACGTGCGAACTTTCTCGCAATCTTAGCGCACGGAATACTTTGATCAAGAGAGAATGGAGTAGCCTTCGGACTATTTTGTTCTGCTATTTGGTGCGGTCACAAAAACCACGTCAACACTTCCATCATGAAGAATAGTGTGTGGGAGGTAGTACCACGACCAAAAGATAAGTCTATGGTGGGCTCGAGATGGTTGTATAAGATTAAACATGCTGCAGATGGTAGTGTGGAGAAGTTCAAAGCCCGGTTTGTAGCTAAGGGGTTTTCTCAGAAAGAAGGAATTGACTATGACGAGACTTTCGCTCTAGTAGCCAGGTACTCATCCATAAGAGCTATCATTTCTGTAGCAGCACAAATGGGTTGGAGGATTCACCAGATGGATGTAAAAATGGCCTTCCTCAACAGAGTGATTGAGGAAGAGATTTACATAGAACAGCCAGAAGGATTTGAAGCACATGAGAGGGATTCTCATGTATGTAGGTTGAAAAGAGCACTGTATGGACTCAAGCAGGCTCCCAGGGCGTGGTATTCATGTATCGACAGTTACTTGCAGAGTGTGGACTTCATCAAGAGTGAGGCGGATCCGAACCTGTACTATGTTCAGGTGAAGGGCGAACTTCTCATATTGTTGTTATATGTTGATGACCTATTTCTCATAGGGTCAGAGGAGCTCATAACACACTGCAAACGGGATCTTGCAGGAGAGTTTGAGATGAAGGACTTGGGGTTGATGCATTACTTTCTGGGATTGGAGTTGTGGCAGAAAGAGGGAGAGATCTTCCTTGGACAAGGGAAGTACTTAATTGATATCTTGAAGCGATTCAGGATGGAAAACTGTAAACCTATGTCAACGCTACTTGTGACCAATTGGAAGAAGATTGATGCTTCTAGATCAGAGGCAGTGGACCCGACTTTATATAGACAATTGATAGGCTCTCTTATGTATATGGTCAACACCAGGCCAGACATTTGTTTTGCAGTGAACTCACTCAGTCAGTTTATGGTGGAACCTAAACGTGTGCACTAGATAGCTACGAAGCATGTTTTGAGATATCTTTGAGGCACAATTGATTATGGGCTGAAGTATGTTCAGCAGGATGGAGTGAAGCTCAAGGGGTTTACCGATGCAGATTGGGCAGGCAGTACAGCTGATCGGAAGAGCACTTCAGGGTACAGTTTCAGTTTGGGATCAAGAGTAGTCTCTTGGTACAACAGGAAACATAAGTCAATTGCGTTGAGTTCTGCAGAGGCCGAGTATATGGCAGCCAGTATGGCTACATGTGAGGCTATTTGGCTTTGGAAACTTTTAGCTGGGCTCTTTGATCAGGAGCTGGATCCTACAGTCATTTACTGTGATAATCAGAGTTGTATCAAACTCTCTGAGAATCTAGTGTTTCATGACAAGTCAAAGCACATTGAGATCAAGTACCACTTCATTAGAGATTGTGTGAAGGGGATAGTGAAGCTCCTTTACATTCCTACGGACGAACAGATAGCAAATATCCTGACGAAGGCCTTGATGAAGAGCAAGTTTGAATTCTCAGGGACAAGTTGGGTGTGGTGCAGAACACCTTCCTCGCTAAGAGGGAGTGTTGATTTTTGTAGCTCGAAAGGTGGGATGTGGAGTTGTTTTAAAGCAACTCGAGTTGGATTTGCTTTAAATCACTTTAAAGCAACTCGAGTTAGATATGCTTTAAAACAATTCGAGTTGGATTTTCAGCAACAGTAGTTTTTTATTCTTTAATAGAATGTTTCCGAGTTTGTGAGGATAAGATAAATCCAAGAGTGATTTTATGTGTAACTAAAGCCAAAGAAAGCAAGGAAAGATTCTTTTCTTGCACGCTATGTAAAGTAGTTGGGCTTTATATATGTAAGATTGTTGTAGCAAACTCATATTGTATTTTCGAGAGAAAAATTTGCTGTTAGGCTGAATAGAAGATCCAACATTTGCAAGTTTTTCCCCACATTGGGGTTTCCTGGGTATATCTGTGTTATTGTCTTTTTGTGATTGGCTTCTTGTTATTTTTGCTTCCGCTGTTATTAGTTGTTAATTAGCCCAGTTGTGTTAATTGTTATAAATCAGATTTCTTTCTGTGAATTTATTGTGCAATTAATCTGTTACTGGGTTATAGAAATTAACACTCTTGAGCATACTCTTGAAGCATTCTACCAGCATTGTGATGACTCCATTGAGCATTACAACAGCTAGTTACTCTGTCAACTTCATCCTTGCACGTGTTGCTCTGCCATAGAAGCTGCGGACTTGGAGTCTTGCGAGACCTCCCTTTGTTAGAGTTGCGGTTGTGGCAACTTTGCCAAGTTCTTTACCTTGCATTCTCCCTTCATTGGCCTTGAGTTCCTTTGGGTGTAGGTGGTATAGCATCACTTTACTTTCACATTGTGATTTGATAGAGTAGCTTTATCTTTTGTAGTGTTCAGTGCACTTCCTTTTATCTTCTTTATCATGCTTTTCTACTCTGTTGCTTTTCTAGTTGTCCGTGGAGGTGGAAACACCAAAGCAGGGGTTTGACTGAGGCAAACCCCTATACAGCACCAACAATTTTCCCCTTCTTGCTTGTGTGTAGGTGAACATGTGTGTGGAGCTCGTTGGCGAACTGGCATTTCAGTCAGTTGATATTCGTCACCCTAGTTTTCATCTACTTACTTTATCATTTCCACATTTACTTTTCCCACTTTATTATTCTATTCTTTTTGTTAAAATCAATTAGCTAGGCTATTAAGTAGGTTTTTGGCATTTCTTACTGTACTTTACATTTTTTGGCTGTATGGATGCTAGTGCGTTAGAGAGACGCTAGCGCATCGCACTGTCATCCTAGACTCGCGTTGCCGTCCTCAGACAAAGAGTTGTCTGAGGTGCAGTATTGACTCCAAAAATCAGCTTGTCTAGCCCCAACCAGATTTTCAGGTCTGTAGAGTGACAAAAGCATCTGAGAGGGCTCTTCATTCTCGATCCTCATCCCAAAACATCTATTAGAATGAGGTAAGTTAGGGCAGCCCTCTACTCTCGGCTCTTCGTGACCTGGAGCCTTGGTGTGGTTGGTCCCCCTCTTTTATATTTTTGGTGAACCCGACGTGAACCATTTTGGTTTCGTTTAGCAGTGCTGAAAGGTCCTTTCCTTGTGTCCTAGGAGAGTTGTAGGTGTGAGTGTTAGGCATTTTTCCTTACAACCCAACCTACAACCCCTAGTAAGCTTAGTTGGAAGGATCCGTAGGCGTTGCGGAACAAAGCCTTAGTTGGGTCACTATCCAATTGCGAACCTTTGGGGGCTTTGTGAAAGTGTTGTTTAGTGTATGCGATGACTTCCTTTTTGCATCTGCCTATCCTCTCTGCGTAGGCTGCAAGTAGTGCTCCTTGTATAACTTTCACCTTGCAGGACCTACTGATGGGTTTCAATAGAGAGCCATCCCCTCTTTATATCCCCGCATGGATCAACAAGAGCATTGTAGCAAATGTTCTTGTTGACCCAACATGTTGAGTGAATATTATAATTGAGGAGATTATGTTAATCAACTTCCTGCATAAAGATGGGTATGACGCACCTAAAAGCACCATTCGTACACATAATGGACTTTATGTACTTCCCCTTAGTAGCATCACCTTGTCGGTCCTTGTTGGACCTAAGATTGTAAACTTTATTTTTGACATAATCTCGGGGTCCGAACTCTTTAGAGTGAAGCTAGGTATCCCTTGGTTAGTAGCTATGAATGTAGTTCCCTCGGTTGTGCACAAATGTCTAAAGTTTATCCATGAGGGTTCAGTGCATGTGATCCATGACACCGGTTATAAACCACCGATTGCGCGTGGAAGCTACTCTTTAGACCACTTTTGGCCTACACCCGTTGGTCTACTCCCGCCTAGGAAGGACCTCTTGTACTAGACCTATGAGAGGTATAAGAAAGGATACTTAACGCCTAGAGTGGGATACCCTCTATCACCTTATGCTGTTTCGCATAGGGCATGTTTAAAAGTTGACAATGATGCCACCATGGCCCAGAGAAGGGGAGAAGAGAAGCGTTACCAAGGTTTTTCTTCTTCCTCTTTCGCTGTTCAGCTTGCTGCTTCCTCTTGCCCTGCTGTGGCGTCATCGGATTTTGCTCTGCATTTGCGGGAGAACCCTATGGTGCCTGCTTGGCAAAAGCCCAAGCGACTTGCATCTGAACTTCCCATTCTACCCACAGAGCCTAGGCCCGTTCGATATGGTAGAAGGAAGGGTTCCTGTGGGGAATCCTTTATGTCTCGGCCTTTGCGGCCTCCTACCGCTTCTGCTCCTAAAGCAGTGAGTGGGAAGAAGCCAATTGCTGAGGTGCTAGAGCCGACTCCGCCCATTGTCTCTCAACCTCTTCCTCCTACTCTGGTTGAAGAGTCTATCCCTTCGCCAGAGACGACAGTGATGGACACCCCTATAGCTGAGCAGAAGCCTTCCGTCCCATCCTAGTTCCCAGCCTCTAGCTCCAAGAGTCATAGAAACCTCCATGCGCACGAGTGCAAGTGCTAGTGAAAGGATCTGGTGGCTGAGTAGGCCACTTTGTAGAGAAAAGAAGGGGAGCCGACCGCCCCCATTTCAGGGCCTCCCACTGTATCCTCCCCTCTTGTCCCCTCTACCTCAATTCAATCGAACTCAGTTCTGCTTTCGGCTCCTATTGCAAGTGTGAACATGCCTGACCCTAAAAAGGTGCAGGTGTTTATTGCTCCTTTGGTCAATTTGCCTCTCTTGATGTCCCTTCCAGACATCGCACAATTCCCAAAACCTATAGACATGCCGAACACCTTGGTGGTGTCCGCGGCGGTTTTCTCCTCCTCCTCTGCACCTCTTGCCTCGTCTATGGGGAGTTCACACCCTCCGATGAAGCATAAAGTAGAGGTTGGCCCTTCTAGCAATGGGGGGCGTAAGAGGAACCCACCTTCTTCAAAGGGTGGTCCTGAGCTAGCTTGCGCTGTCCTTGTGACAAAGCTAGTTCTAGCTTCCCCTGAGTTTGTCATTGCTCCCGAGTCACTTGGTGAGCCTCGCAATGAATCTCAGGCATCGCCTTCCCAGTCCATTGAACTAACACATGAAACTCTCGTGAAGTGTATGTTTAACTCTTTGGACAAGGTCCCAGCCTTGTCAGCGATTTTTGCAAAATCGTTGACCATTACTCCACAAGAGTCGAGCGGAGAAGACCTTGCGAGGCCTTCTTCCTTGGCCCTTGTTGCGAGAGAGTCAGAAGCTCCCCACCTTAATATTCCACTATTGTAGGCTCGTCCGTCTTCCCCGTACAATGGTCTAGATTGGGAAGTGTTGATGTGATTTTTGTGACCTCACCAACCAGGTAGAACAAAGTTTCCAAATGGATCCCCTATTCTCTCTTGAACAAAGTATTCGACGTGCTAAGATTGCGAGTGAGATCACGCCTTCAACTCCAAGGTTCTTTAAATGCGAATAGGCTCAGTTTGGTTGATGTGTGTATGCTGTGTACTCACGAGGGGACTTACGTAGTTGTTCACAAGACGTGTAGTGACAACCAATGTGTGCTCTTGAAGGGGATTTTATGCGCGAATGATTTAGCTTTATGATGCAAGTTTCCTAAAACTAACCAAGATTATGCAGAATTGAATGGTTGCAGAGATTTCTAAAATTTAACTTCTAATCTAAATGCAAATGGATATTACGCTCAACCTAAATGAATTTCGACAAACATTGTTTAGCCTCCTGTTGGACAGCGTCAACAAGGTAAGTGCAATCTTCAAAGGGTGAAAATGATGTTCAAATCACGATTCAATAAAGCAACTACCATCACAACGATGCATAACCACCTATGAACCTTGATTGAAGTTAAGTACTAAAAGTCCAGTTGACCACACAAGACGGACTTACCATCAGCAAGAACGTTAGTGGTATGGATAAGAGAAATTCACTTATATTAAGCATAAACATCCATATCTCACTACAAGCATGAAATTAAGTTCCTAATTGAAGTCAAAGGGAATAAGAGACCTCACGAACTATTCCAAACAAAGTTGAAATTCACCATCAATGAAAAGCTTTATTAAGAATAATCTTTTGTGACAATCTCTTACAAAATTCTCTAAGGGAGAATTCCCCTTCTTCTTCAACAATGCAAATGAAAAACTACTCTAACTTAAAAGCTTCTACTCTCTATTCTGCTTCAACAATTGCTCTCTATTCTCTGATTCTATGACTACTAAATAATGACACTTCGCACACACTGGAAGCATGAGACACCAATTGTGTTGAGGACGTATCTTCCGATCCCTGAGGTTCCGGCTGAACGGGCTCTGGCTGAACGGGCTCCCTTCTTTTTGGTTCCGGACCTCGTGTGAGCTGCTTCTTCCTTTTTGCTACCACTGGTGGCCTTCCATCACCCATGAGGTCATATGTGAGAGCGACTGACCTCCTCCTCAATCTATTAACACGCTCGTCCACCCAAGCTCTCGTAAATGTCATGACTGGGATAAATAGAGTGTCTAGATCCACAATCTCCGACTCAGCCCAATCTACAGGTGGTATTGGCGTGTTCTTCACTGCTTCAAAATCTGGATGGGTGATTCTAGTATCTTCCTCCAGTTGATCCGGCACCCTGATCACCTCGCACTCCCTGATTAGCTTTAGAGGCAGCCTTGAGAATGTCCTTCTGATTTCGTCCTCGCCTGCAGCATTTGCCCAAAAGTCCTCCATGTGAGCCTTGTGCTTAAATTCTTCTCCTTGTACTGTTCCAATTATCCCCTTGGGATCAAAATTCTGCCTGCTGGTATAAAGAGTCAGCTTGTAAAACTTTAGCTCATTCTCAGCCTCCTTGGCTGCTTGCAAAGTCGGGCACTCCTCGAGTGAATTTCCCAACACAATGGGAAAATGAAGACCTCCCTTCTTCTTACGCCTTATAATCTTGTCGTAGGCCACTAACTGCCTAGACAACTCAAGTAGGATCATCCTGTTAGTGGGGTACCTCGGTAGCTTGTACACGTACGAATCGTACCCTGGCAGTCTCAAGTAGGTAAATCTTGGGAATTGGATGAACCAACACCCGTATTCTTCGATCAACGCCTGTGCCTCCTCGGAGATCCTCTGCTGTAGCCTCTGCTGAAGTGTTCTCGTGATGTACATAGTAAAGGCGTCGTTCACTCTTTGGAAGTCACCAGTGTGAGTGAGATGTAGCTGCCTGCACGACTGGTGGATCTTAAACTGATTGTAGCCGCAGCCGATCGGCTCCTGGTACGCCAATCCCCTATACTTGGTCATTCGAGCCAACATATAGATGACATATGAGCTCATATAAAATGTCTTCGTTCTTCTGAGGTCCCGGAACTGCTCATCGATGTTGTCACTTATCATCTTCGCCCAGTTCACTTGCTCGTCCCCTTCGAGCACCACACTGATGTACAAGAACATCCATGGCTCGAATATGAAAGATTGTGGGCTACCATTGACCCTGCTGAGCAACATAATAATGTCGCAATATTCCTGCTTCAGCTCCTCTGATATTATTTGCTTCGGTAGCCTAGCAGCCGGTGGCTTTGGCTTGCGCATCCATGTGGTGTTTATTCTCTTCATGCACTTCTCGAAGGTTGTGGCGTACATCTTATCCGCCTTGGCCTTGGACTTATACATCATGTTGTCCGTGGCAAGGATTCCAAACGCCTCGCCAATCGCATCTGGAGCGAGATTAGCCATGATCAAACCACCAGGAGAGGTGATAGTTCGATCCTCAGAATTATAGAAGTTGGCGCACTCAAGAATCAACTCGGGACACCGAACTGCTGGTTGGAAGCCTGCTGCATTGTACAACCCGCTCTTCACAATGTTCTGTGATGCCTCTGTTGGAAGGTTGCCACCTTGCCCGTACATTCGGCGTATGAACGTCTCGAGGTTGAAGGATCCGAGGTTGGTGTCCGTCAAATTGCCGTACTTTGAGGTGATCTTTGATTCAGGGACGAAGGATTTCTTCAGACCTTTGATGATCGCCTGCCTGGAGGCGTTAGCTTCATTGTTTGCAGTCCTAGTTCCAGCCTTGCTAGTGCCAGCAGCGTCAGCCATCTGCAAAACAAAAGCGAATATTACTCCATCAACTTTTAAAAACGACAATTACGTGAGGCGGCTGGCGGTTGAGCTGGCTGCAAAAATAAATACAAGTTAGTAGCGTTAGCAGCCAACTTTGACTTATCAAGAATTAAACTTCAACCTCCAGCAACTCGCAGCCAGAATAAGTAACTTAACTCCTCACGAGAAATTTACTCTATTAACTTCAACTTCGAAAAAGCGTGTTAAGTATCAGCAATATTCAAAATCAGCAATTTCGAATTAAAATCAGCAAGTTTATAAATTATAAATCATCAAGTTCAAAATCAACTCTTCGACAGTTATACATCAGCAACTTCGAAGAAAATAAATTCGAGAGTTCTTTAAACGTGCAAGTTTAAAATCAGCAAGCTTCGATAAATTAAAATCAGCTTTTCGAAGTTATAAAACAGCAACTTCGAAAAGCAATCAAAAGCTAACACTTCGAAATTATAAAACAGCAACTTCGAAGTCATTACAAATTAAACCCAATTCGATTCTAACCCTCAGCAATCTCAAACAACTTCGAAAAATTAAAGCCCAATCAACTTGGCATTCAAACAATCTCAGCATTTCAACTCTCAGCATAAATAAAGCATTTCAGCATTTCAACTTTTAACTTCAAAAACAATTTCGACTTTCAGCAAAATAAAAAGCTTTAGCAACTTCGAAGACATACCTCGATAACGTGAAGAAATTAAAAAGCTAAACCCTTTAACTTCGAAGCACTTTGCGATTTGCAAACTCGAATCTCAGCAACTCCAACAATCGAACTTTCAGCAACTTCAATCTCAAACTTCGAACTTTCAGCAACTTCTCGAATTAAATCTCACAACTCAGTTTGCCAGCACAAATCTCAACTTCGAATCTTGTGAGATGATAATGAAAATCTTCGAAGTTTTATAGCAAAAGGCTGGCGCTAATTTTAGCAGATGCCTTTTATTCCCTTCATCATGACTGACGCGTCTGCTAAATTTAAAAGGGAATATTCTCGTCGTCTGGCAGTTATTATGACAATTTTCTATTTGGGGAGATTCTTTCCTTGATTTAAATTTAAAATTCCCTCCCGACTACCAGTTACCTCCAGTGATTTCGAGAAAATCATTTTTACATCGATTTGAAATTATCTCGATTGCATTTTAAAATGGCACTTTTAATTAATTAAAATTTTAATTTAATCGCCATTTTAATTTATTTCTTTCAACGCATTTAAAAATCGACATCGATTGTCAAAATTGGCTAGGCAAAATTTTATTTTCCGTCCATAATCGACTTCCGAAACAAATTCCCCTCGTTAAATCGTCCGAAATATTAAAATTGCATGGGTCAAAATCGAAGGGGGAATTTAATATTAGACTCAGGAAAATAATTAAATTAATTAATTAAATTAATTTCTCCATCTTGCCTAGAGAAATTTTAATTCCCTCTGATTGCCTTTCGATTTAATTGTGCTGAGAAAATTTCAAGTGCCATTGAAGTCAAAATTTAAAATTTTAATTGCCACTCGATTATTTTATTACTTCAAACGCCCTTTTAATTCATTTTGCTTTTTGAAGAATAAACGCCTCTTTTAAATTTACTTCAAGATCATTTATTTTAAATCCCCACATTTTTTATTTTACTTCCTTGGGCGCGATCTGGAGAGGGGACATTTAAATGCAACGCCTTTTTAATTTTATTAATTTTCTATCCAAGCTGGGCGCTCTTAGGAAAAATTTCAATTTTCAAGCTTGGGGGGTGCATTTGAGTGTCTGGAGTATCAAATTTCTCATAATTTAGACATTTTCAAGATTCAATCCTTTTCTTCATGGGCGCACTTAGATCATGGTACCTCCTCCTTTACTTTTAATTTCAACGCCTTGAAGAAGCCATTTGATTTCATCTCCTGTGCCAGGTGCTTTAAGGCGCATATGATGGGGGGAACTTTTAGCCTACATCTTGGGCGCATTTTCTTGGGTGTATTCACTCCTCTTCAGGCGCATATCACAAACTCTTCTTCCAATCTTAATCCCCACGCGTTTAGCACATGAGCCTCTTCCAGACTTCGTTCTTTTCATGGGCGCGTGTTCATGGTGGAGGTTTGAGGGCGCGTTTGGGTGGATCAACATCCAGCTCTTTGCCATGGGCGCACTTAAGGGGGCAAGCATCCATTTTCAATGCTTTGAGTCACCTTCAAGCATTTAAGGCGCATTTGGTACGCAAAGCTTTCAGCTTTCGTTCTGGGCGCAAATGAGAGGTGGAGATTTCAGTTTTAAACTTGGGCGCATATAGCACCACCAACTCTCACTTTAGCTTGGGCGCATACTACATATCCAGCTTTCATTTTCAACATTTAAACCTTTACCAACGTCCTCCCTCTCCACCCAGGCGCATTTCATGATACCAACTTTCGATTTTGCCCAAGGGGGGCGCATATGAGGGGGCGTACTTCCAGTTTGGTCAAAAGGGGCGCATTTCATATGCAAAGCCTTTAGTTTTTATACTAGGCGCAAAACACAAATCAAGCTTTCACCTTAGCTTTGGGCGCATATTGCACCATCAACTTTCATTTTAGCTTAGCCGTTTTTAGCTTTCAAATCACCTTCCAAGGTTAAGCGCATATGATAGGGTGAGCTTTTAATTTTGTCTTTTGGGGCGCATTTTGGACCTTCACCCTTTCAATTTATGCCAGGCGCATTTGGCATGGTCGTCTTTTATTTTGATTACCTTAGGCGCATTTTGCACCCTCAACTCTCAGTTTCACCCAAGGGCGCATATTGCCTAGCAAGTTTTCACTTTTGGCACATGGGCGCATTTGGCAGGGTCGACTTTTAGTTTTAGCTTGAGGCGCTTTTAACATATTAAGCCTTCATTCTAATGACTTCAGGCGCATTTCATGTGTCTTACTTCCATTTTGTGCCTCAGGGCGCATATAGCAGGGTCTCCGCTCAATTTCTTGCCTTAGTGAAAATTTTATCTTCAATCTTCTTGGGCGCATTTAGACTACCAAGCATCCACTCTTGACTAGGCGCATTTAAGTGTCCTAACTTTCACTTTAACACACAGGGGCGCATTTAACCATGTCCACTTCCAGTTTGTGTCAAAGGGGGGGGGCGCATATCATGGGTCCCACTTCCACTTTTGACTAGGGGGGCGCATTTGACATAGTCAACCTCCATTTTGCATCTCAGGCGCATTTGGCCTTGTCTACGCTCAGTTTCCGACACTTAGAAAATTTTCGTCATTTTTCTCCCTCCATGACCTTGGGCGCATTTGGCAGGGTCTCCATCCAATTTTCCAGACTTAGCCGTTTTCCGCCTCCGTTCAGCCTTCAAAGTGAGCTCTAACGTCGGACTTGAAATTTTATCCATTTTAGCACAATTTTACGCCTGTTACCAGATTTGAGTTGATTTTCCGTGGTCAACCCTAACTCGCCCTGACTTTCTATTCTTAGAAAGTTCCTGAAATTTCGCGTCGTGGACTGGATTCTGACTCCTGAAAGCCCGATTTTCACTTTGTTCTGAATTCTGACTAGCTTGTTCTATCAGCGCCTGATGTTTGTTTGTACCTGCTATTTTTAGCAACCTGCTAAAAATAGAAATTTCTCAGAAAGTCTTCAGAATTTGCGTATCGAATGCTCGAAACATGGTGATTGCCATCAGATGCTGATCCTGCGTAACTGTTGGGTTCCGCCCTTGATTTTAGGAAACCCTAATTGACCTGCTAAAAATAGCAAATGCTTGATTCTTCAATCTCTGTAACTCTGTTTGCTTTGGAATTTGCGCCAAGGATTACTTATCACGGGCTTAACTTGTGCTTGCTGAAATCTGCTGCCGACCTGCCAATTATAGCTGCTGCCGAAGTGACTTACTATTTATAGTAAGTGCCCGTTTCTGAGGCCTCCTTTGCTCTGTTTGCTTTGAAATTTGGACAGTGTGCCCTTCGGTGGTGAACTTGCCTATGTACGCCGACGCCAAGATTAACTTTCTATTTATAGCCTGCGCCTGGAACACTTTACTAAAAATAGCAGGTTCTCTGATTTCCTTCAAATTTTGCCAGCGGATTCTCGGAAGGATGCTGATTAGGATGGATTCCTTAGTTTTGAACATTTCGACCCCTGATTCCTCATTTTTAGCGCTGAAGCTCGAAACCCTAATTTTGTGCATGCTGCTTAGATGAGCTCCGTTTGACGTCGTTTCAGTTGCATGAGGATCAGCTTGCATTTCTGAAGCGTTGAGCTGCTGCTCAAGTGACACCTGCTAAAAATAGAAAGCGGCCCGAAAAGTGATCCACCGGCTGTCGGATGATCTTGCATGTCATACTGCCCGAAAAATCTTGAAAAACCTAGAAAAAGTCTTCAACATGCACGCACTGGCTAAAAATAGTAAGTTTCCGAAAAGTGGTCAGTTCCATTTGCATGTTACATCATTGCGAAGCTCTTGGAAAACCCAGAAAGAAAATGCCGACATGCGTTGAAACTATCTGCATGCAAACCCTGATATTGGCCTCCGAAGGCAGAACTGCTAAAAATAGCAGGTTGTCAGTTTCTGCTCAAAATTTGCCAAAAGTGAATCTGAAGTGCTCTGAATACAATGAAGTTGCCAAAATGTGAAAATCTTACAAAAATCAACCCTAAACTGACACTTACTAAAAATAGAAAGATGGCAGAATTCAGTGAAAGTTCAGGGGTTGCTCGCTGAAAACATGGTAATAACTCTGCTAGGCTCAAAAGCTGACAAACCAACTCAATCCGATCTCAATATGACCTAAAAACGTGAAACCCTAATTTTAGACTTGGTCGAACCTTACGCTCAAGCTTGCTGATGGGAACGTCCCCAGAAAAGCAGAAAGCGGAACAGAAGCAGAACGAGAGAGAGAAAGACAAAAAGCAAAGCCAAAAGACCAGAATGGAGCAAAAATTTATGGGTCCCCATTTCAGATGGGGCGATGTGTGAAAAGGTCACAACAGGAAGCAAACGACCTCTTGGTCGATGAGTGTTATGGAGACGTGCCTCTTCTCTATCTTTAGATTAGATGTGTGTTTGTTGTGATGTGTTCCCTTGTGCTTGCGTTATGTGTTCTCGGATGACCCTTGTAGGTGCTTGGATACAGGAGTGATTATGTGTCGTAAACTTCCTCTATTTGTGGCATCATTCTTCCTCTGTTATGTGTTTTGATTTTGGCAAATTGGGGACGATACAAAGTGTTCGGGGCATTTAGGCTTCCCTTCCATGTTGACCCAATTTTTTATTTTTACTTTTTTTTCTCGTGCATTCTTCACATGGTTTGATATAGTAGGGGATTAATGACAGTTCATCTATAAACTATTACTATATTACATATTTATGAGCAGCTCTGACTTTAAAATATCAAATCACCCCTATGCACTTTGTTTGTGATGTTATTGTTTCTTTTTACAATCTTTGTTATCTTTCTTTCTTCTTTGCTTGAGTTGTGATGTTGTGGTGCCTATGTGTTGTCCCTTGTGTGTGCAACAACATCACCACGGTGACATCTCGCTATGTCTTGTGGACCACAACATCACTTTTTCATTCTGGTTTTTCTCTCCTTAGGATGTCGTGTGCCTCTGCATTCAACATGCACCACCCTAAGGGGGGGCTACTATGTCAACTTTGATTCTCAGAAAATGCATTTGTTGCTAACGAATCTTTTCTCGAAAATCTTTGTAAGCGTTTTCAAAAATCGCATTCTCAACTTGGACCCTTAGTGGAACGTGTTTCCTTCGCCATGGGTTCGTAAAGAAAAAACTTGAAGAACTCTCCTCCGAGGAGGGAGCAGCTTTTCCTGTGGGAGAAGCCTCGACCTTCCCCTCACGAGGGGGCATTTTCTTCCTCTCGAATTCCTTGATGAAGTGAACATCTTTTGAAAGGATTCCTTGATGATTGAATCAATTTGCGAAAAACATTCTTACACTTTCAAACAGTGCGTCCCTTGAGTGGACCCCTTTCAAACCCCTTCCTTCAATTTGTTGACTGTCTGCGTGACTATCTGTCTGCTTGCTTGCGTGGTTGCTTTTTGTTTTTTGAGATGTTTTATCTGTGGATTAACATGTTGCTTTGCAGGTGTGCCTATGAAGCTGCTTTCCAGTCCGACTCTGCGGAATCCCCTTACATTGGGCTTCCTTCATGAGAGAGTACTTGGGGGAACACCTTCTTTGCAAGTCTAAGGGCCTATGAAGTGCTTGCATCCTATGGGATTTGTCCATCGTTGGTCTATGGGCCTTTGGTGTACTTGGTGCAACTTTGTAGTTCAGCGAGGCTACGAAGTCCTTTTGTTCGAACTTCCTCAGGAGAAGAGTACATGTGGAGTCTTTTGCCTGCCTTGTGTTTTCGAGCTCGCCAGATTGTGGTCTGCTTCCTCGACGATTTAGGTATACATTTCTAACTCTTCGATCTACTTTACCGAACACTCATCGATACTCGTGCTCGCTAAAGTGGGGGAAAAATGTATAGGAGCGAATTTGCACCCCTTGTGTAAATTCCCCTTTTGCATACCCTCACCGTAGAAAATCAAATCCGAAGGCGGAATTCCACATCACCCATTTGTCTTCCATCCACATGGTGCATGTTTTGTGCGTTGGTGAGGGAATTTTCATCAGGGACGCGAGCACGGAACATGGACTTCTACGCGGCATGCTACTATCCTTGACAGATTCCTGCCTCTAGAGTCCGCAAGGATGTTACACACCTCATTGGGGTTGAATTGTAATGCCTCTATGCGACCAACCAACCGGAAACGATTCCTTTTGGCCTTCAAATCCATTCATTTCACACTCACTTCATCTTTTAAACACACTCTAGCAATTTCACTCCATTTTTCTTCACACTTTTGGGATCTCTTGAGCATACTCTTGAAGCATTCTACTAGCATTGTGACAACTCCATTGAGCATTATAGTAGCTGGTTACTCTGTCAACTTCTACTTTGCACGTGTTGCTCTGCCATAGAAGCTGCAGACTTGGAGTCTTGCGAGACCTCCCTTCATTACAGTTGCGGTTGTGGTGACTTTTCCAAGTTCGTTACCTTGCATTCTCCCTTCATTGGCCTTAAGTTCCTTTGGGTGGAGGTGGTATAGCATCACTTTACTTTCAAATTGTGATTTGATAGAGTAGCTTTATCTTTTGTAGTGTTCAGTGCACTTCTTTTTATCTTCTTTATCATACTTTTCTACTCCATTGCTTTTCTGGCTATCCGTGGAGGTGGAAACACCAAAGCGGGGGTTTGATTGAAGCAAACCCCTATATAGCCCCAACAATTTTCCCCTTCTTGCTTGTGTGTAGGTGAACGTGTGTGTGGAGCTCGCTAGCGAATTGGCATTTTAGTGAGTTGATATTTCTCACCCTAGTTTTCATCTACTTACTTTATCATTTCTGCATTTACTTTTCCTACTTTATTATTTTGTTATTTTCGTTAAAATCAATTAGCTAGGCTGTTAAGTAGATTTTTGGCATTTCTTACTATACTTTACGTGTTTTGGCCTTACGGACGCCAACGCACTAGAGAGATGCCAGTGTGTTGCGCTGTCGTCCCAGACCCGCGCCGCCGTCTTCGGACAAAGAACTATCTGAGGTGTAGTATTGACTCCAAAAACCAGCTCGTCTATCCCCAACCAGATTTTCAGGTCTGTAGAGTGACAAAAGCATCTGAGAGTGCTCTTCATTCTCGATCCTCATCCCAAAACATTTGTTAGAGTGAGGTAAGTTAGAGCAGCCCTCCGTTCTCGGCTCTCCGTGACCTAGAGCCTTGGTGTGGTTGGTCCCCCTCTCTTACACTAGTCAATAGCTTTGTTTGAGTGAGTCTTTTTGTTGGTTAGGGTAGGTTAGGATAGTTTTTCTTTCAAGTCAATAAGTGTTGTTGCACAATGTTAGTTTGTCTTTTTCTTCAAGTGTTGAAGCACAATAAATTAGATGTTTAGTTAGCTGTCCCTGAGGTGCTATAACAATGTTTAAGGTGCAATTTTCAATATTCTCTCAAGTTCTCTGAAGACTCCATGCCCAATGGATTGTATAAGGCAGCTGGTCAATTATTCAACAGGCAAATAACCCCCTTGAGATTGCCAAAATGTTACTTGCTTTTTTATGGAAAATTAGAACAAAAAAAGAAAAGGAAAATATTTTCTGCAAAATCAACAAAGCATTACAAAGTCAAAGAAAGTCAAAGTAAAAGTTAAGGGAAGAAACTCAAAGTCATAGTCAAATTCAAGGGAAGAAAGTCAAAATCAAGGAGAGAAAGTCAAAGTCAAGGGATAAGGATTACAAATATCTTATCCACAGAGGATAAGATTGACAACTCATAAAGCAAAAAGGCAAATCTTATCCATAGAGGATAAGGATGACAACTCATAAAGCAAAAAGGTGAATCTTATCTACAGAGGATAAGGATGACAACTCATAGGAAAAATATTTAAAGTCAAGATGACTTTTTAATTTTAGGCTCTCAAAAATCTATAAATAGGAGGCCTATGTTTGTTGCAAAACATTGGAAAAGTTTATTGTGAGAAAGTGACATTCAATCCTTTAATTTTTTCAGTCAAAATCAGGTCTCTACTTTTGTAATCTTCTTCCTTGATTTCATCTCCAACCTTGTTTCATTTGAAATAATGGTTGACTGTATGCTTGTGATGTAATATTTTATTGTTTTACGAGAAAACAGTCATTGTAGCAGCTTTCAATGATTCAAAGATCAACATTTTTCCTTTATTTGTTTCAATTTCCTCTGTGTATGAAAGAAAAGCAGGTATTATTGTGAGTTCTATGACTCCTTGATTGCTATTGTTCTAAGTTTACCTCTGAATTACTATTGCAAATTACCGTGTGAAACTTTAGATTGACATTGATAAGCTGTGTTGCTGAAACAAAGTAGAAATCTGCTCTATTTGGTGTATCACCTCCATTTTCCGTTTTAGTTTCAGATTATTAGATCTTTCTCCTCTCTTTTCCCAGCAAGGTTCTTTAGTTAGAGTTAGTTTTTAGGTGATTTACCAAGGGGAAGCCGCCCTTTAATTGGAGGTTGATCTCAAGTTTTGTGAGTCCCAAAACTTGAGAGGTCATCCCATGTTTCACAGGATAGCTGGATTCAAGATTCAGCAGGGTGCATATTCCAGGTGATAACAACTACATTTACAATGCTCCATCAAGTTGTCTCATGACTCTTGGAAGGGTATAATTCTCCTAATTCACGAACTATCTGGACAACAATCCATATTGAGTTCACTAGATCCCTTCTTGTCTTAGAAAAAAAGACTTCACAATATATGCAATTCTTCATTTCTGTTAGCATCAAAAAAAGAAAATTGAAAAATCACGTGCTTCTCATAAAAGTACCATCTTTGATTGAGAAGTTGACTCAAGATGATAAAAATCCTCCAGCCTTAGATTTAACTTGTTAGTCCTTACCCACCAGTGATAGCGTTTGACACTATCTAGAGTCGATCGTGGGCTTGACACTCATAGCCTGTAATAATCTCAAATGCTTTGTGCTGCTTTTCAGGGCTCCATTCTTGTCTTTCCTGAAGAATATCAATGGCCATACTTCCAGATTTAATAGTGGGATGGTCGTCTCCTAAAACATGATACATTTGAGTGAAGACGGTTGGAAGAGTGAGTGTTCTGTCCATTTCGAACACTATCCCTCTGTTTTTGCTTTCCATTGCAAAAGGGCCATCTCAACCAAACATCGGGTGCCTAAATGTTTTGTTACAAACATGCTGCACTCTTGTTAATTGTTTCTTCATTCCATCATCAAATAGATAATTCGATTCCGCTAATGATGCAAAACTGTTATGGGAATGATAGGAGACTCCTACGCTAAAGAGAGTTATCTTTATAAATTTGGAACGGACACCTACATTTGTGCATACCAGATGATCCGTGTTTCTTCACTCTACCAGACTGAGAATATTCCCCGCATTTCTTCACTGACAAAGCTTAATGATTTTCCAATGGGCAACAACTATAACAAAAAGCTCATTTAGACTTGTGATTGTATCCTTTCAATGCAAATGTTTACCCTTCACCAAATGTTCTCTGAGCCGATAGAATGTAACTAATTATTTTTATAACAATAATAAACAAGTAGTCACTAGAACATCTTTATTAATATTCTAACATTCTCTATAGAAAAAGTCACAAAGCATGCTATTGAATTACTGATTCTTATTCCAACTTTAACAAATCTCCTTTTTCTTCACTTTGTTTAGAATAACATGAAAGTTGGCTCTTGTTTCAATTTTTATGAATCTCATTTTTCTCCTCTTAATTTGTTTACACTAACATGAAACTTGTTCAGCTCATCTTTATGACACACAGGTGTTCATGTGTGACTGCATGCGTACACCTGTATACATGCGTGTATTCTCCCACCACTTGCTACAGTTGTCAAAAAAATTTCCCCCGGATAAAAGTGTATGGAGATGGTAATTTGGCTTTTGTTTCAATTTTTATGAATCTCATTTTTCTCCTCTTTGTTTACACTAACATGAAGCTTGTTCAACTCATCTTTATGACACACTGGTGTGCATGTGTGGCTGTATGTGTGCGCCTGTATGCATGCGTGTATTCTCCCACCACTTGCTGCAGTTGTCAATAAATCTCCCTTGGATAGAAGTGTATGGAGATGGTAACTTGGCTCCTGTTTCAATTTTTATGAATCTTATTTTTCTCCTCTTACTTTGTTCACACTAACATGAAACATGTTCAACTCATCTTTTTGACACACTGGTGTGCATGTGTGGCTGTATGTGTGTGTCTGTATACGAGTGTGATTCTCCCACCACTTGCTGCAGTTGTCAATAAATCTCCCTTGGATAGAAGTGTATGGAGATGGTAACTTGGCTCTGGTTTCAATTTTTATCAATCTCATTTTTCTCCTCTTTGTTTACACTAACATGAAACTTATTCAACTCATCTTTATGACACATTGGTGTGCATGTGTGGCTGTATGTGTGTGCCTGTATACATGCCTGCATTCTCCCGCCACTTGCTACAGTTGTCAATAAATCCCCCATAGATAGAAGTGGTTAATGCTACTTCAAGAGTTCCAATTCTAGGGCTCTAGGAAAATTCACCACCAGCACTACACCGATGGAAAATTCACCGTCAACAATTCACCGCAGAAAATTCACGGTCACCAGCAATTCATTGCCATGGAAAATTAACTGCCAAAAATTCATGCAATTAATTTTTCACGCGGTGAATTTTCCTGTGGCGGTGAATTCAAAGGAATTCCAAAGAAACTGGAGGAGATTCCAAATTTTCTACAAATTGACAAAATGCCTAACCGTTTTATAGGTGCTATCCTTATGGTACAACCAAGCATTAGAGGCAACATTTCCTGCGAAATTTTCACATTTGGTTTAGAGATGAAGATCATAGTGATGATCCGTTGGCTGAGTAAATTGGGAGGGGTTTTGTGTTGTGATTATATAAAGCTAGGGTTTAATATAGAGTACGTATCATAATATGGTGAACCCATTGAAAGCATTGTTTTTCAATGTGATAAAGGATATGCTAAATAAGAAGTCATTTCACATTGGAAAAATCCATGTCTAAGGATTTGAAGATAAGTAAAATCAAGAAGATAAAATTGCATATATATTGGATCTTGAATTGAGAAATTGGTTCAATGAATTAATCCACAATTTATTTTTTTTAATCTAATGTCTTAATTGCATAGGAACGGAAGAATATTTATTTAATTTTTGTGGATATATAATGACTAAAAAATTTGTTTGGCATTTTAATTTTTAACATGATTGTTATAATGATTTGAAATTTGAACTGTTTGTTGTGGGTATGTGCCCGCTAAGATATTTTCCAGGTTGTTACCTTAACAAAGTTACTTTATTGCAGAATATGAAATCCAAGAATCAGACAAGAAGACCAAGGTTCTTTCGAAGACTTGTTCCATGTGCAAAACAATGATTGTAATCTACAAATTTTGTCTCTTTCATGCCCGAACCAAATGTAGTAAGAAATTAGGCAAATGTAAATTCAGTGAGAATGATCGATGTAAAAGGTATCTCAATGGAATGCAAGAGCTTGTCTAGAGAGGGAAATGCACTTAGGCAGTTGTATGTATACCTCTTACTCAATTCCGTATTTTTTCAATTTTAAGCATTTAGAGTTTTACAATATATGTTTGATGTAAGTAAATTCAAATAATGAAAAATAATGAAAATTTATTTGGTGGGATATTAGAGGATCAAAGTGTGATTATGTATTTGTTTGATTTTGCATCATACTTTTATTTAATTATTTATATTAAAAAATTCTTCCATGGATAGTTTTCAATTAATTTAGATGTATAATTTTAAATTTTAAAATATTATGATTATTATATATATATATATATATATATAAAAGTTGTTTTGAACTTTTATATTAGAAAGTAGTATGAATATAATTATATTTTGTTTGAATTAATGCATTATATTTTTATGTGATTTAACATATAAAGTGGACTATTTATTATGAAAAAAATTGTTTGAAACAACATAGTTCTTAGTTGAAAAAATATTAAAATATTGTTAATTTTAGGTGAACATTTTAAATTTAAATCTTCTTTCATATAAATAATGAATAATGTTTTTTAGTTGGAGAATTAATAATTAGTTAGAATGTTAGGTCAAAAGGATTGAGTGAGCCTAATTACAAAAATAGAACATTAAAAAATGGCTATATAGAAAAGCCATCTAAAATAGAAAAAAATGAAAACCAAACTATAATTATGTTGAGAATTCTCTAAGTAAGTAGCAAGGGTGGAATATAATAACATGAGCGTGTTAACAAAAACTACTAATGAGTTAACATATATTTTCAAAAATAAACTTGTAAGTAAATGAAAAACATGAAACAACTCTTTTGCAAATAAAATAACTATTAAAATTAATATACTAAAGTAAAATAGCTCTTCAAATAAAAGCAAAGCCAATTATGTAATAAAATAAAATAATTCTAGTAGGGGGAGTTGATTGATGTCCCTTGCAAAACCATCCACATGGAATATAGTAATATTTTCTCACTCCAAAACACTTGAACCGCCACTTAACTATTATCAACTAAACTTTAATGTTTTGTTTTGGTAAACTCTTGGATTTGAGTCTAGTTTGTACTTGTTTTGGGATATTGTGGATCTAGATAGGGGTTTGGCTCACTTTAAAGTGAACCTAAATTCATCCATTCTACAATTCCTATAGTTAACCTATGTCTTTTTAATTTTAATTTTTTTGACCACTAAGATAGATTATTCAACCAAAAAAATGAGTTCTAACCCTAAAATTGACTTCTAAAGACCTTGAAAAAAAAAAAATCTCAGTTTACGTCTTTTTGGAAACAAAAGTTTCAAACCAAATTAATTAGAATTAGAGGAAAATTATGGAGGATGTGACAATTGGAAAGAGAAAGGGGTGAGGGAAATAAATACTTAAATTTAATTCCTATACAATTTGTGACTAAATTAAATAAATTAGTCCATTTATTTAATTTAGAGAGGAGAGCTTAAAGAGGGGATAAAGTATTTAATTGATTAATTAAATACCTTATAGATTTATAGGACTTTAAGGATATTAATTAAATAATAGCAATATTATTTGATTAATGTGGATAAGAGGATATTTAGACAAAAAAGGGATAAATTTGACCAAACGTAAGTGGTCAAATTTAGGTGTTTACATTTTGCCCCTCTTTGAAATGGTGTTACAAAGATCATTTCAAAAATGATTAAAACATAGAACTAGGGAGAACATGGTTAGATTAGGGAAGATGCCCCAATCATTCAAAGGAGTGACTAGGAAGAAAGATGATGGGAGTGAAGGTGAAGATTAGGGATTGAGGGTGCCCCCTCGAGAGGACATGCAAGTTCAAGAGAACACATGTGTGATCTTGAAATGGATGACATGATGCAAGGATAGATGGGGAAGATGATGCAAAATGATGAATAAAATGTGGTATGAGAGGAGAAGAGATAATGTAAGGAAAAGATGATAAGCAAGCAAGCACAAATGGATTGAAGGAAAAATATGATGTTGCCCTGATAAAGCTACAAGCCAAGATTGATTGATGGTGGATGGAGTGTTGTTGATGAGGGAACGATATATCCCAAAATAACACAAGGATTGGGAAGGACACATCTTGATGATGATAATGATGGGAGCATTGTTGATGAGGGAACGATATATCCATAAACAACACAAGGATTAGGAAGGATACATCCTGATGATGATAATGATGAGAGTGTTGTTGATGAGAGAAAGATATATCTCAAAACAACACGAGGACTGGGAAGTATACATCCCAATTATCATAATGATTTGGATCAAGGCTTGCAACAAGGCTAGGAACAAGACTACATATGCGATTGGACGAGTTGTGCTAGATTGAAGGGGTGAGGATTGGATTGAGATGTGAGATTGTTGAAATGAATGAAGATGATGGAGGAAAAGATGCTTAGAATAACGAATCTATATTACCCTAAGAAGATTGAAGAGATAATGAAATGATGACTCAAATGGATGAAAAGATGCTTAGAATAACAAATCTATATTATCCTAAGAAGATTGGAGAGATGATAAAATGATGAGGATGGATGAAAAGATGCTTAGAATTACAAATCTATATTATCCTAAGAAGATTGAAGAGATGATGATATGATGAGGATGGAGAAAGTGGAGTGATGAAAACATATAGGATAGATAGATGAGTGAGTGATGAAGGATGAATGGATGAGAAATATGTAGGGCGAGTGGATGGGGGATTGAGTAAGTTGATGTTATGTGTTATGCTTCCATGTAGTGAGCACTTAATTTGATATAACATGGGATACTAAGCACCAGGGTATGAGGAATCAAGGTGACTACGTATCATATGCATAGGATTAACACAACAAACAAGAAGGTTTAGCCAACACCTTGCAAAGTCACGAAGGGCTTTGGTGGGGCCGATGTTGGAAAACCACAAACACAAGAGGTTTCCCCAACATAACACAAGACCATAAGGGATCTTGGTGGGTACAACACGAGACAAACGAGAAAACATGACCATGAAAAAAACCAAGAGATTCCCCCACTTCTACCAGTCAAAGTGCACCATGATATAATGGATTGTGGTGACCTCAAGTAGGTATAGTAGGTAGCTCAAAAGATAAACATAATGCAAAAGCACCAAGAAATAACAATAAAATCTCAAATATCCTTTGCCATGAGGACTATAGGTGGATGGGATTGATGTGGTCTGATGTGAGGAATGATATATCCTGTGAAGACCAAGGATGGGGTAGATTCAAGGATCAACATGACATAAGATACCCAGGATAGGTTGGAACCTCTACAAGCTATTGAATTTTTTTGTTAGTAATAAACTAGATAGGGACCCTTGGTCACACAACAGACAAGAAGACAAAACCTAAAGGATGGACCTAGGCCTAGGGGCTCATCAATGATGGCCTTGCCTACATAAAAATGTAAAGGCAACGTAGTTTGACAAACCCAGACAATGGATGATGGATGATGCAACACAAGACTTAATGATATGAAAAAACAATGATAGGCCTAGATGATGACACAATACTAACCTTATGTACAATTCGATCGATATATACAAGATGCAAAATATTTATAGGAGTTTATGGATTGCATGGAGCTTAGAAATGGGATAGTTATCCAAATTATCAAAAGATGAATTGGGAGGATGATGGGATAGATTGATGAGAAATGTAGAGCAATATGAAATTAGCAAGATGTGGGAAATAGATAGGAGTGATACTAGTGGGATGGATGGAGCCTACATCTAGATTCCAATGACAAGGGATTATGGAACGAAAGGATGATATGGATGAATGGATGGAGAGATAAAGATGGGGAGATGAAAATAATTATTGGAGGGGTGTATGGGAAGATAAGGATTGGGAAATGGAAATGATTATTGGATCGAGGGATGGAGACTTTGAAAGTATGAATGGAAGGTGAATGTGGGGATAATGATAGTGGGATGGAAAGGATAATAGGATGGAAGGAAGGGTGAGATACAAATTTGGAGATGGAATTGATTATAGTATGGATGGATGGTATGGAATGAGATCTCCAAGGACAATGTCATGAAGTTATAATAGGCCCCACTCTAGAGATGTCATGTGTGATGAGGCAAGGGAGATGGAAGCTAGGAGGATGGGTAAATAAGGGAGTGAGATGGATATGGCTATGATGTATGGATAATGAAGGTAGATGGATGATAGCATGACAAGTGGATAAGGAATATGATAGTGTGGATAGAGGGGATGTATGCCAAGAGGGGTCCAAAGTATGTATAAATATTTTCCCCTGTTTGTATCAAGATCACAAGGAGGATGAAAGGATTGAGATAAATGGGATATGATAGGTGTAGTGTAGGAAAATGCATACCATTGCATTTTCACACTTTTTTGGGCCCATCATGCTTTGTTTATCCTTAATTATATCTTAATTGGTCCTATTTTGCATCCACAAGCCTAATAAATTATATCATATTATGGCTAATCCCAACAAACATCAAAGGATAAATGATA
>VDFB02007634.1:0-47606 GCA_007258455.2 Sequoia sempervirens | reverse complement strand
ATCCTAGACATCAAGGTCTTGGTTATTCTTCAATCAGTGAATCAAATGATGTTAGTGATACCTCCATAATATTAAGGGACACTTTATCCAATACAAACATCAAAATGGGGGCCATGATTAGTCCTTGTCATAAGGTTGTTGCCAACACTCCTTCCATCCATACCATAAACCATCATTCCATCATAATTAAACCCATCAATTGGAACCAACAAAAACAAAATTCTTACAAGTCTAAAGTCTAAAATCAAATATCAAAGGCCATTGAATACAAATATCTAAGTGGACAAATGAAGTTAAAAAAGATTCCAAAGAAAAATGGATCAAGTAAAGAAAAGAGTTCAATTCCAATATCCAATCAAAATATGGAGCCACAAGAAAAGAGGTCTCCCACATATAACAAATTTCCACCTCTTTCAAAAGGATCATCACACAAGGCATATAAAAGCCATGGTTCCAAACACTATCCCAATCAAAATTCCAAATTTCATTATCCACCATCCCAAGTTTGGAAAATAAAAATTGCTACATCTAAACATCCAAATAATCCTTCCACATATGTGCATTCATCCGTCATAATCCAAAATCTTGTCCACATTCTAAAACTCCTACTTCACAAATTTGTCACATCTTGGCAACAACTCTTTATCATAAGGACTCTCATGGAACTCTATCACGATGTGTGTATTTCGATAAATCCAAACCTAGTATTAGAAAGAATCACAATGACATCCATCAGTTGTATGAAAGTGCTATGATCTTGACAAGACAACTACTCCGTAAAGGTCACTATTGTCATATCATGACACCAACATCTACATCAACATCATCAAAGAATTCAAAACATTCCTTGGCTTTGTTTCTATCCTTGCTACAAAACTTGATCCTTTAGTCACATTATCGTTAGTGGGATATGTCTTTCCCAATCCTCATGTTGTTTCAGGATGTGTCTTTCCCATGTCAACAACGTCATCGTCATCATCACCTGTCAATTGGTTTTCAGCTTGACTAGGGGCAAGATCATGTTTGTCCTTGGATCCTTTTGCATGCATGCTTTCTTGATTGTAGGTATGTTTCACATGCATTTGTCATGGTCCTTATAGTGTATCATCCATAACAAAATCCCATTCCTACACCAATCCATAATAAAGCTTATCCCAATCCCGATAATCGGTCCTATACTTGATTGGGGGAAAGTACTTGAATTACATCTTCTTGGGATCCTAGACTTGATATTGGAGGTCACTATATCAAAAAGCCAAAAAAAATAGAAAACTTCAACAAGCTAAAAAAATCAGAAAACTTCAAAAGCCAAAAAAATAAGAAAACTTCAAAAGCTAAAAAAATAAAAAAAACTTCAAAAGCCAAAAAATAAAAATATGTCAAAACCCAAAAACATCCAAATAACTGCCAAAAACTCTAAAAACAAAGTCAGAATCAGTCATGTCAGTCAAAGTACAGTCGAACTACGTTGTCTCTGTGTGTATAATGTAGGAAAGGCCATAAGTTGATGAGCCCCTGAGGCACTAGGTCAATCCTTTAGGGTTTGTTGAATAAATTCAATCACAAGTCAATTCATAATAAATAAAACAAAGTCAAGTCATGTCGAACTACGAGGTCTCTGTGCATTATTACGTAGGCAAGGCCATCAATCGATGAGTCCTCGAGGCCCTAGGTTGGTCCTTTAGATTTTTTTGAGTCGGTCCCTCTTCATATAAAAATAAATTAGACATTGTCATCAAACACGAATAGTCATCTAAACTTCAACCAATAATCATGAATCAACAAGACAAACTATCCAACTAGTCTTCAAACCAAATCGGTCAATTGCCTAATCAGTCAAACATCAAAGCAACATCAAACATTAAATTAGTCAGTCACTTGTCTTATACAAGATGTGTCCTTCCTAAAACTAGACATTGTCACTATCAATTCTGTCATTTTCCTTATACAAGTGGTTGCATGATCAAAACCAAACTTGATTTCTTATACGACATGTTTCCTCTCCTAAAACCAAGCATCGTCAATCAATCAACATGTCAATCAGTTATTCAATCTTGTCAATCTTATCAGCAAAAAACCACTGGCAAACGATCTTTATGGTTGTTGACTTTGTTGATCTAGTTTGTCTTATCTTTTATTGATTTACTTTTGGTCATGTTACTAGCCACCTCAAGGAGGTCCCATGAAATATTAGAAGAGCAATGTTGTCTCATGACCTGCTTTTTCTTTGACTATTGTTTGTGGATTGTCTTGACAAAAAGACTAGGGCAACTTCGCTCCTAGTATGAGTCATGGTATTACTTGTCTGATGATTGTCTGTTTTTGCAAGTGGATAACTTTGCACACCTTGGTCTATGTCATACCATGGTGTTTATTTTCCATTTGTCATATTTTTAACACCCAATGATGATTAAATGCCAAGCCTAGCATCTATCAAGCAAAATATCAATCTTTCTTTGTCTCCACTAACTCCATGCTAACATCCATTCCCTACATGCTAACATTTTCCTCTTGCTAACATTTCTCTTCATCAATCCTTGCATTCATCCACTATCAAATTTGCTTATTGGAATAATTTTTCAATTTTTTTGAAACTCTTTGAAAATTGGCAAAATTTTCCAAGGGGGCATATTTTTGAATTAAATTTCTTTGATGCAACATGATAAACTGCATTGTATCAAAGAAGGGCAAAATGTAGACACTAAAAATTGTCCTAAGCCTGCGAACACTATTTTTCTTCGTCAATCCCTTTTCTTCTCTAATAATTAAATAATTTTAATTATTTGATTATTGTCTAAAGCCATATTTATTCTATTAATTAAGTAGTTCTAATTATTTAATTAATTCACTTCTATCTTTTTATTTCCTCTTTTTGATTAATTTCACTAATGTCCCCTTTCCTCTATAATTAAATAAAATCTTATTTATTTAATTATTATCAATATCTATTATAATTAAATAATTATTTTAATTATTTAATTATTCATTATCCTCTTATTCTATAAATTAAATAAATTTTATTTATTTAATTGCTTATTAATTGGTCTTTTTCTTCCACTTTTTAAATTAAATAATTATTTAATTTAAAAATCAACCTTCTCTCTTCTATAATTAAATAATTATTTTAAATTATTTAATTATTCACTTTCCCTCCTAAATTAAATAATTTTATAATTATTTAATTTTCTCCAACAACCTCTTTTTTTGTGCCAACCTCTTTATCTATGTCATCCTTATCACTTCACATCTCATTTGATTTCCACCCTTAGTTGAATTATTTTATAATTTAATCTCAACTGTTCATCCTTAACCTTGTCCTATCTTTTCCCTAATTTAGCCCTAACCCTATTTCATACTAAAACTTTCAATCTTGGTCATTGATTGTCATATCTTATTGGCTTTTAATCTCAACACTTCATTTCAATTTAACTTTCTATAAAAGACACCTATCATTGTCATTTCAACATACATTGAAGGCTAACTAGTTCATGTTATTCAAGGAGATACGTACAATCTTCAATATTTTGCTATCACTATCACTAGAATTATTGTTGCACATACTCAAAATCTAAGGGCAATCAAACATATAAGGCAAAATGGAGAAGGACAATGGAGGTGAATCAACCATGGCATATACATATTTGGTAATATTGATTTATGTTTTATGTTTCTATGTTGAATTGTGTTTTATTGTTGGTTTAGGGCTCTAGGGTTTTAGTTTTGATGATTTATGACTGTGACCTAAATTTTACCCTATTCTATAGTGACATTTGTGTTTTTCTAATGAATATTATATGATGTGGCATTCGTGATTTTGTCTATTGATGGTTTTGCGATGTCATTGATGTTTGCGTCAATGAGGACTTGTGATTGATTAATTTGGTGATATTGGATGAGTGGTTTATGTTGAGTGTAGTCTTAGTGTATGGCATGTGTGTAAGCCCTCTCACAATGTGTTTGGTGTGAGTGTCTACTTGTGGCCCACGTGACTATCTCCTAGCATGATGGGAATGAATATTTTGATTCCATGAGGTTGGGTGGTGTGGAAACCATTGTCGGGGATCGAAGGATTGTAGTTGGAGTCGAAGAAGACTTCATGTGGTAAAGAGTATTTTATGCTTTCTTTCATTTTGTTTTTATGATGTAATTGTATATGTAAAGTACATTTGAGTCCTATCTGATGTAATTGTAATGATATGCTATATTGTCCGACCTCTCATTGAGATGGATTGTAATCAAATAGATAATAGATAGTGAAACTAATTCATAGTTACATGACTTGGTATTGGAGTCGAGCATGATCGCATTATGTATGCTCATGTGCTTATGCAATCTAATGGTATAAAGAATGTAGGAATCTTTCCTTTGGGTTTAAATGAATAAAATTTGTCTTGGTGTAGTCTTGGATAGTGTTGTGGACCCATCACATTGTCACACTAATCCTAAGAGTTTTTTCCTCAAATATGGTGTCATTTAGGGCACTCTTGTAGCCTCTTGTGAGGCCTTATAAAAACCCAAATGTGGTGTATCTCTTTATTTTGGTGTTTTCTTGCTTAGGGAAGGAGTTAGGGGTGTTGGAGAGGCATTAACTCCCCTTCCTACCTTCTCCTTTGTGATCCTAGTATCTTAGGTTCTTAGGAGATGAAACACTCTAGTCGGCCCTAGAGTTGTTTTGTCTCTTTTTGTGTTCATCGGTTGTCAAGTGCAATGTTAGGTTGTTTCAGAGTGTTTGGGATGTCCTGGGGATCAAACTCCAGCTTGTGTTTTCTCACTAGCCAAGACACCTCACATTTGTAGGGACTCCAATGCACTAACAATGTTGCCAACTCTTGGGCACTTGTTTCTTGTTTGGGCACTATTGTCCCTTTTGGGCGCCAATGACCCATCTAGGCACTAGTGTCTCAATTTATCTATTTTTCCTTCATTTTTCATTTGGAGGGTCATCCAATCATTTCTCGAGGAAACCCAATATACAAAAGTTGTTCCCTATAGTTGATGAGTGCCTCAAAAATACTTTTAAATAGTCATTTTATGGTTTAAAAGACTTGGTTATATTATTAATTAACGTGACTGGCGGTAGACTATATGCTGATATATTTACTTGTTTTAATTTATGTTTGGCTAAATTAGTAAATATAGTAGAGGTAATGCTTTACATTGAATGCATTGCTTTTGTGGTGATAATGATGAGTTAATTATGCAGTTTTAATCTTTTACTGTCATAATTGGTATCTTATTCTTAAGGATCTTATTCAGGGTATTTAAGATTGATGATTGATGACTTAGTTCAAAGATAAAGTTAAACTCCCTATTTAACCACATGAAGACAATCACGCTCTTGATCACTCCAGTTGGATGATGAATCACTAAAGTTTCAAATTAGCTCCTCTTAGTCGGTTTAGGAACTTCTCGTCCCAACATTGATCTGGCGTTTTCCCTCTGTCTATTTTCAGTTTTGTTTTAGTCTTTTGTTTAAGACGCCTTGTATCTTGGCAGTTCATGCCATTTTTTGAATTCAATCAGGATATGGTTATAAATATCCATCTTTAGGTTTTATAAAGGAGATAGATAAATTTTTAATTAGAATTTGTAATTACTGCACTACTCTGTTATGCTTCCCTCTTTGGGTGAATATGAATAAGAATAAGAAGTTAACTCAAATCACTATGTTAGAGGTCTCACCGAAGGAAGAGCAGGGCCCACTCAACCAAAGGAATTGACCTTGTGTGGTATTTCTCTGAGTTTATTTTATTTATGTTCAATGGATATTGAATCTGGAATGTTAGGATATTGAATCTAGAATGTTAATTCTGTTTGAATCATTTTCAGCAGCTGTGTTTAATCGCTTTTAAGCTGAAGTTCATCATGGTTAGAATGGTTTATTATCTTATAAAGTTATTTTTTTAATTAAGATTTAGATGTTGTTTGTAGAAATTAAGTTTGACAATTATCTATTAAGTTTAATAGAAGCAATGATGGAAACTTATGGAAAGACGAAACTGAAACTTTTTTGGAATTTACTCATGGAAATTAGTGTTTATGTTTTCTAGATTAATAATTATTTCCTTGCAATTTATTTATGTTCTTTAAATTAGCATTTATTTTCCAACAACTCTTAAAATAGCTTTCTTTTGAAGTAAATTAGAATTAAATTTAGATTTCAAAATCTAGATTAAGAATTAAGTTAATTTTAGTCTTTTCCATGAATCAGTCTCAATCAAGTCAAGCGAAGTTACAAATAAGTCAACAAAACTTTAAATTAGGAAAAGAGATAGAATTAATCCTTAGGAATTAGTCGTTGAAGTTCAGCTCCTGAGAGTTGCTAAAGGAGCCAAACCGAAACCAGAAGTCACTGTTTACAGTGCAAAACCCCCCAAAAATCCATGACAACCATCCTTATTGCATATAACTCTGAGACACATCTAATTTGATAATTAAATAACTAAATGATGCAAGTTGTAACATCAATGACCTTGCCCATAATTTTTGGCATTGTTGTCGGTGAATAAAAGGTCTGGCTATTAAGTGTGAAGCCTTAGTGTTGATAAGGAAGATAGATTTAAATTATGGATGAGACGAAATAGAGACCATCTAGGGAGGTTTCTTCCATGGAATATTGATTTTCGAAGAAATATTGATTTTGATCAAGAACAAGACATTTAGCAACATCAAATCAAAAATCAAGAAGAGAATAGAGATCCATTTCAGGATGAAGAAATGGGTGACCAACCAGTACGTCCACCAGCAAATAGGACCTTTTCTTATCCTATTAATCTTGAAAGACAGATTGATGAGCCTCCTATGAAGAATATTTCACCCTCGGTTTTGCCTACCTTTAGGGGAAAAAATTCTGAGGATCCTGATCAATTCCTTTTTGAGTTCAAAGTTTTATGCTAGACCTATGATTATGTAAATGATAACCAGAAGTTGAAGTTATTTCCCTCTACCTTGAAAGAGTTAGCTTTACGTTGGTTCATGGGTTTAGATGTAGGAACAATCGCAACTTGGCAGTAAATGGAAATTGAGTTCTTGGATAAGTACCAAGATTACTCGAGTAAGGGATAGGAAGGAGGAATTATTTCGAATAAGAAAAATGGAGGACAAAAGTTTGGAAGATTACGCTGATAGATTTCAGTTTGTGCACCAGAGGTGTACTAATGGGTTGGATGGTGAAATTAGTAAAACAATTTTTTTGAGAGGAATTGATGATGAATCTAGAGAGTCTTTGAATCTTATGGGGAAAGGAGACATTAATAAGCTTTCCTTAGATGATATTGTTGAAATATGTAGAAACTACTCTAGGACTAGAGTAGGGACTAGAAACTCCCGAAGAAACAAGGCTCATTCTACTGATGTGTCTAAAGTAATGGAGGAATTCACAAACATGAAAACTGATTTACTTCTTCATCTCAACATGCAAGGAGATAAGAAGAATATTGAGCCTTTATCCATTTATTGTTCCAAGTGTAGAGGGAAACATCTTTTAAGAGAGTGTCCATTGAATCAAGTTGATATATGTGAAATTTGTGAGAAAAAACACTCAACAAGTTCCTATAATATTTTGGATGGAATTAAGAGCAATCTGAAGAAACCAACTACGGTAGAGGAAGAGCTTAATTATGTTGGCCAGAGATCTCAAAACACAAGGTATAATGCTAATCAAAGGCAATATGGTTCTACATCTAATTGGAATTAGAACCCTTGGAAAAACCAAAATCAATGGATCCCTCCATATTAGCCACAACCACCACCTACATATTGGGGTCAACCTGAATGGATGAATCCTCAATGGAACCAGTCACAGTGGCAAGCTAATTAGCAATTGCAGTGGCAGTCAAATCAACCATCATGGCAACAAAATTAGATGCAGTTTCAACCATGGAAAAATCAGGGGAAAAAATGTCCCTGGGTAAAGACACCTTCAGCAATAAATTCCCCTAATCCTACTAATGAACATGTAAACTAGCCTCAGTTGCCAGCCCAACCGGTTACAAATCCAAGAAATACCCATAATGATGCAAATTCCCCTAATTTGAATGTGATTGATGCTAATGATATTCAATTGAGAAATCAAACGGTTCAATCTACACCAACAAAAGAAGTTCAAAAAGGTGGGAAAGAAAATGAGAATTCAGAAGAAAAACAAAACTCTGAGGATAAACAAAAAGTCAATCAGGCACCTTACCCTAAGAGGTTGAAGGAAGAAAAAGTCACTCCTAAAATCTCCCAACCCAGTTACATGAATGTAGTTGATTCTCAACTTCTTCATGAGTTGAAGAAGATTAACATTGAGATACCATTGTTACAAGCCATTAGAGACATACCAGAGATAAATCAGTTGGTTAATTCCCTTTGCATGAAAACTTTAGGGAGGAAGAAGAAATTACCTCCCACAATACAAATAGGGAAAAAAATCACTGATGTGTTATTAGGAAGATTGCATCCTCAGAAATATAATGATCCTGGTAGTCCTATAATAACCTTGAGTATTAAAGGAGTTGAGATATCGAATGTTCTAATTGATTTGGGAGCTGCCATAAATGTTATCACATTTGATACTGTCGAAATGTTAGGAATGAAAACTATTCAACCAACAACAATTTTTTTACAATTGGTTGACCAATCTACTACCAAACCTGAAGGTGTTATAGAAGAGATCATGGTCACCATTGACACATGGGATTATCCAGTTGAATTTTTGGTTCTTAAATCTAGAAAGAAAGATTTTGGTTATCCAATTATCTTAGGAAAACCATGGTTGGCTATTGCTGCAACATTAATAGATTGTAAGTCTGGAAGCATGATCATTTCGAATGGTCAGAAACAAAAAGAGTTGTCACTCTACCCTCCAACACAACCATCAATTCAACCAAACACTCAACTTTGAGTTGATGAGGATATGGAATTAGAAGGTGATGGTATTGTAGAGTTAGCTATGGTTACTTTGGTTGAACATGTTAATGAATGTGAAGAACAAGAGTTTACTTTTGAAGACATTAATCCAATTGAGAAAGGAAACTGTCAAGCAACATTGCATCAACAACACTCTTGTCCTCTGAATACACTTGTTGAAAATTCCCTTGATTCTAAAAGTGGCACTAAAGAAATTACAATAACTGGGGATAAACCTCTCAACATTAATTCATCTTTGTCCCCAACACAAGAAAAAGAATTCAAGGAAACTTTAGAAAAACATACTAAAGTATTTTCTTGGGAGTATACATATATGAGAGGAATTCATCCTTCAATTTGCAATCATCACATTTACACTGAAGATGTAAAACCAATCAAAGAAGGTCAAAGGCGAATCAATCTTGTTCTTTGTGATATTGTTAAACAAGAAATAGAAATGCTGCTAAAAGTAGCATTCAAATTTACCGAATATCAAATAGTCAGTGGGTTTCTCCATTGGTTATAGTTCCCAAGAAAAATGGTAAATGGCATGTATGTGTGGATTATAGGGAATTGAATAAAGCCACAAAGAAAGATCATTTTCCATTACCATTCATTGATCAAGTACTTGATAACCTATCTGGCAGCAATTATTTCTCTTTTCTTGATGGCTTTAGTGGATAAAATCAAATCCAAGTAGCTCCTGAAGATCAATATAAAAGTAATTTTACTTGTCCTTGGGGTACATACACTTATATAGTTTTACCATTTGGACTGTGTAATGCACCAACCACTTTTCAAAGAACAGTCCTTGCTATCTTTGCAGATTTCACCACTTCGTGTGTTGAAGTTTATATGGATGACTTTACAGTTCATGCAAAAACATTTGGGGAAGCCCTTCAAAACTTAGAAAAGGTTTTACAAAGATGTAAAGATCATAGGTTATCCTTAAATCATTAAAAAATTTCAATTATGATGACATAGGGTATTGTTCTGGGACACCACATCTCAAAAGAGGGGATAAAAATTGATCCCAAGAAAGTTGAAATTATTCAAAACATTGAGATCCCTATGAACCAAACTAGTGTTCGCAGCTTCCTTGGGCATGTCGAATATCATAGAAGATTTATTGAAGGGTTTAGTAAAATTGTTGGACCTTTGTTTACATTGCTCAAGAAAGATGACGAGTTTGTATGGAGAGATAATTGTCAAAAATCTTTTGAGACAATTAAAAAGGCTTTAAAAACTTCTCCAATTATCAAAGGACCTGTTTGGAGAGTTCCATTTCACATACATGTTGATGCATCCAATTTTTCTATTGGTGCAGTATTAGGACAAAAAGATGATAATGATGCCATGCATGCAATCTATTATGTTAGCAAAAATCTAAATCTTGCTAAAAGAAATTATACAACAATAGAAAAAGAATTTTTAGCTATAGTATATGCAATTAACAAATTCAGGCATTATATTATAGGTTACAAAGTTTACGTACTTACAGACCATGTTGCAATTAGATATTTGATGAACAAGGTTGTAGTAGGTGGACGCGTTATCAGATGGTTGTTGTTGTTGCAGGAATTTGATGTGACTATCATAGATAAGCATGGAAAGGATAATGTTGTTGTTGACTTCGTTTCCAGAATTGTTTTGCAGGATGATCAAGAACCAGTGGATGACACATTTCTAGATGAACATTTATTTGCAATATCAATTCATCCACCATGGTTTTCTAATCTTGCAAATTACCTTGTAACAAGGAAGTGTCCAAATCACTTCAGTCATAAACAAAAAAGAAGGTTAATTCATGAAATTTCTAGATTTCAGTGGATTAATGAACTTTTATTTAAAATGTGCCCTGATCATGTTCTTCGCAGATGTGTTGCGGAGTTAGATGTCTATGATGTTGTACACGCCTGCCATCATGAGCTAGAAGGAGGACACTATTCAGTGGTTAGAACAGTTCATAAGATCTTAGGAGCTAGTTACTTTTAGTCATCAATGACAAAGGATGTTTCATTCTTTGTTAAGCATTGTGATGAATGTTAGTAGATGGGAAGACCTACCCCAACAATGGAGATTCCATTTCAGCCTCAAATAGCTCTGGAACCATTTGAAAAATGGGGAATCAATTTTGTGGGACATGTTGATCCACCTCCTAAAGGGAAACATTATATACTTGTTTGTACAGACTATGCAACAAAATGAGCTGAGGTGAAAGCATTGCCAATAGCAAGAGAGGACAAAGTAGTAGATTTTCTATACAAGCAAATTCTTCAAAGATTTGGTGCACCAAGAGAAACTATTTCAGAACAAGGACCACAGTTTGTATCATTAATGATGGAAGCCTTTATGGAGAGATATCAGATGACACATAGAAAATCTTCGCCATATCATCCTCAGGCGAATGGGAAAGTTGAAGTCACTAATCGACAATTGGATAATATCTTGACAAAGACTGTTTCATTAAGGAAAATAGACTAGGCAGAGAGGTTAGATGAAGCAATATGGGCTTATAATACCACATGGAAAATAACAACTAGATTTTCTCCATATGAACTTGTGCATGGGAAAACTCCAGTCATGACTATAGAATTTGAATTATGAACATTGAAAACAACATTAGAAGTTGGAATTGATTTACCTGAGTCAAAAAGAAGTAGAATTTTATAGCTAAACAGACCAGATGAGATGAGAATGGAAGCTCTTCAACACACAGAGGTGATCCAGAAGCAAAGGAAAGAATGACATGATAAGAATATTGTGACTAAACAGTTCAAGGAGGGAGATTGGGCATTATTATTTGACTCCAAATTTGAAGAGTTTAAAGGGAAATTTCATACAAGATGTTAGGACCCTATGAGATAGATCAAGTATTTGAAAATGGATTTGTTCAATTAGTTCCAATAGATGGAGAAAAGAGAGTTATGCTAGTTAATGGTCATCGATTGAAAATATATCATAAGCCAACAACAAAGGAGGAATTTTTATCAGATCTGCAACACAGAATTGAACATTTTCTCATGGAAGATATTTCTTCCATGAGAAAAGATCTTTGAACCTTTGAAGAAGGCATGAATAAACAAGTTAAATTGAAAACCAACAAATGGTGGTTTACCTTGGAAAAAAAGAAAGTAAATTGAAAACTAGCAAATGGCGGTTTGCTTTTGAAAAAAAAAATGAAAAATTGATAATATGAGAAAACCATCAATGGCAGTCTATCTAGGTTAACTTCGAGTAGCTCCTAAAAGCTCCTGAAGAATCCTGAGCTCCTAAAAGCTCTTGAAGAATTTGAAGACTCATGATGGCTTGATAGCTCCTGAAGACTCCTAAAGGCTCCTGACGGCTCTTGAAGGTCTCAAAGGCTTGCAATAAATAAAGGTGTGCATTTAATGTGATTATTATTCTCGAAATATTATTTTCTAAAGTAGTTAAAATAATGTAAAGTAGGTAAATATTTATGAGCTTAGAAACCCCCGCCATATTGTTATTAATAATTATAATAAATTTCTTTTAATCATTTCAAAAAGTGGCAAAAAAGTTGATATAAATATGATGTGACATTCAAATGACGTTCGTAATGATTACGAGTCATGTTGAGATTTGCCTGTCCTTTCAAAATCCTTTCAAAATTAAAATGGCATGTGTCAGGGGCGCCGCCAACTTCGCAAATTGAAATGCAACTACAAATTGTTGTGTGCAAGGCGTCCAAAGCAATAAAGGAATTTAATGCAAAGAAATAATGACACGCCGTGTCATTTTTCAAAATTGTTGCTTCAAAAACAAGAAAAGATCATTCTAGAAATTGTTTAACAATTCAATCTTCCATTATTGATAGAAAAAGATGGGAAACAAAAGGAATGCGGAACCAGAGAATTTTACTCTTGATTTTGAGACCAAGAGGTTGTTGAGAGAAGCAGGATGGTTGGATTTTATTATGAAGTATGAAGGTTTTCAACAGGAAATTGTGGAGGAATTCATAAGGAATTTCCACGTGAATGTCACAAGAGTTAGGAGTGAGATCATGGAAGTTACTCCCGAAATCATAAGTGAAATTTTAGGTATTCCTGCTGAAGGGAAGTCAGTTAATAAGGGCCTAGTAAAGTTTGACAAATTGGTGTTGGCATTTCATCAAGAACTAGAAAAGAAGCCTGAGATTCTTTTGCATAAAGGAGATTAGCGGGGAATAGCTCGTAACAGCTTGGAAGAGCCTTGGAGAACTGTTGCAATGTGGGTAATGAAATTCTTCACATGTGACAGACAATACAACAATGTATTAGGGCCAGGAATGTGAATGTTGATACATTTGAGGTATGGAAACACAAAACCTTCCGCTAGAATCATTTTACTAGCATTTTTGTTTCAACAAAATTGCTTCAATGATTTCCCAAGTAAAATCTAGGCAAGATTCGTCCATAAAATATCATGGTTTAATTCATTTGATAATTAAACATCATTTCTTGAAGAAAGAATTTGGGAAACAAGGTTGGCTTGAATTTTTGTCCGCACCTATTGAAAAATGGAAAGGAAAACCCAAAAAGGGGCTCGCGGTAAAAAGGGAAAAATTAGAAAAGGGAGAATCTTCTAAAGGAGAGTAGAAAAAGGGCAAAAGAAAGCTACAAGAATCCATTAGAGTGACCCATAGTGCCTCCAAAAAGAGAAAACAAGACTTGACTGAAGAAATCCCTAGTACAGTTGAAACTATTGTGTCGACTCATGAGGAAACCCTTGTATCTGAAACCCCTGTCTCTAAAACCCATAAAGAGACTTTTGAAGTCCATGAAGAAGTCCAAACGCCAATGCAGTGTTCTGAACAACCTCACAGTCCTCTTGAAGGCCCAATACTATCTCCTGAAAGAACCCCTATAACTGAGGTCCATGACTTAGTTGAAGAGTCTGAAGCACAGTCAGAAGAAAGGGAAGCCTTTGAAGAATTTGACGAAGAAGAGGCCGAAAGATCCCCTTCACCTTCCCCTACTGTTGAGAGAAGAAAAGGCAAAGACCCGCTAATTGAAGAGGAATAATTTCATGAAATACAAAATGAGGAAGAATTAGAAATAGAAGATTTGTTGAGGACAATGAAAATTTCTAGGATTGAAGTTGAGTTAGAGCAGGAAAGAAAGAACATGCAATTTCTTGAGGAAATTTTGAAAAGAAAAGAGGAATTACAACAATCTCTCAATAGAACTCAAGAAATGGAAAAAGAAATTGAACAAAAGGAAGCAAGGATCAAAGAATAGTTAAATGACATTGAAGAAGCTTTACAATAGGCTAATGGGCAAGCATTAGCAACTGCAGAGGAAATAATAAAATTAAAAGAGGAATTACAGTTGAAGGAAGAACAATTAAAACAACAATCAATCAGGTTTTATTCTTAGGAGGCTTCTACTTCCCCGGCTCTACCAAATTACCTTGCTCTGCCTCCTATTCCATCTGACATTCCATCAGATGTTTCACGAAGAACTCAACCTGGATATCTTTCTTTAGCAGCACTAAAATTGAAACATGAAAATGACCAGTTAAAAAGGCAAGTACAACAATTGGAGGAAGAAAGAGATGAAGCATAAAGAAGATTTGAACAAGCAATTGAGATATCCTCAGCAATGTTGTCAATGAGGAGGTCGTCAAAGATGTATGCATTATTTATGAGGGAGAAATTTTTGTAGTGGAAGCTAAATCAATTGGTTTTAAGAAGAAACATTGATTATCATAATGACAATGATTTTCTGTAGGACTATTTCCACAACCATCTTGATATTCAAAACCAAATGTGTGAATTTTTCCAACATGGGTTTTTGATGGGGGATAATGATGATTATTTATTAAATGTTTATGTTGGAGAATTGCAAATCAGGTCATTTGTCTCTTTGATGCAAAATCACATTGAATGGTCAAAGAGAATTGAAAAATACAAAGAAGCACAGAAGAGGTACAAATTGCCAATGAGACCAAAAATGCCTCATGTAAAGCGATATATTACAAGGGTTCGATCAATAGTCAGGAAAAAAATATCAACCTTATCTATGTTTCTAATTTGTTGCGCAACATATCAACTTTCCAAAATGTTGAAGGAACACTTCCTCCAGTGGCAATAAATGCATGTTTGGAAAGATATTACACCATCCCTGAAACATTAAGAAGGAGAACCAATAAGCCCAAATAAAATCAGATGGAGCTTAATAAGAGTAAGACATGTAATCTCTTTGATAGAGCAACAACAAGAATTATGGGTTGGTATGCGGTTTAGGATGCCAATCATCATAATGCCTGCTTTAAAGCTTAATGCACCTAACAGTATTCCAGCAGAGGCCTTCAAAAGATAGTATGAGAAACTAAAGGAGAACAATGGATTTGCACTCAAAACCAGACTACCACCACAATACAGGAAGGAGTGTTCGACTATGCAATATGGATGGAAGCAGTGAACAAAGAAAAGGAAACCACCATAATAATTGATAAAGAACCATGAGGACATGGTTCAAAATAGGTGGGGGAGAATGATGAGTGCCTCAAAAATACTTTTAAATAGTCATTTTATGGTTTAAAAGACTTGGTTATATTATTAATTAACATGACTGGCAGTAGACTATATGTTGATATATTTACTTGTTTTACTTTATGTTTGGCTAAATTAGTAAATATATTAGAGGTAATGCTTTACATTGAATGTGTTGCTTTTGTGGTGATAATGATGAGTTAATTATGTAGTTTTAAACTTTTACTGTCATAATTGGTATCCTATTCTTAAGGATCTTATTCAGGGTATTTAAGACTGATGATTGATGACTTAGTTCAAAGATAAAGTTAAACTCCCTATTTAACCACATGAAGAAAATCACACTCTTGATCACTCCAACTGGATGATGAATCACTGAAGTTTCAAATTAGCTCCTCTTAGTCGGTTTAGGAACTTCTCGTCCCAACATTGGTCTGGGATTTTCCCTTAGTTATGTTTTAGTCTTTTGTTTAAGACGCCTTGTATCTTGGGGGTTAATGCCATGTTTTGAATTCAATAAGGATATGGTTATAAATATCCATCTTTAGGTTTTAGAAAGGTGTTAGATAATTTTTCAATTAGAATTTGTAATTACTGCACTACTCTGTTTTACGTCCCTGTTTGGGTGAATTTGAATTAGAATAAGAAGTTAACTTGAATCACTGTGTTAGAGGTCTCACTAGAGGAAGAGCAGGACCCGCTAAACCAAAGGAATTGACCTTGTGTGGTATTTCTCTGAGTTTATTTTATTTTTGTTCAATGGATATTAAATATGGAATGTTAATTATGTTTGAATCGTTTTCAACAGCTATGTTTAATCGCGTTTAAGCTAAAGTTCATCATGGTTAGAATGGTTTATTATCTTATAAATTTATTGGGTTAATTAAGATTTAGATGTTGTTTGTAGAAATTAAGTTTGACAATTATCTATTAAGTTTAATAGAAGCAATGATGGAAACTTATGTAAAGATGAAACTGAAACTTGTTTGGAATTTACTCATGGAAATTAGTGTTTATGTTTTCTAGATTAATGATTATTTCCTTGCAATTTATTCATGTTCTTTAAATTAGCATTTATTTTCCAACAACTCTTAAAATAGATTTCTTTTGAAGTAAATTAGAATTAAATTTATATTTCGAAATAGATTTCTTTTGAAGTAAATTAGAATTAAATTTATATTTCGATTTCTAGATTAAGAATTAAGTTAATTTTAGTCTTTTCCATGAATCAGTCTCAATCAAGTCAAGCGAAATCATAAATAAGTCAACAAAACTTTAAATTAGGAAATGAGATAGAATTAATCCTTAGGAATTAGTCATTGAAGTTCAGCTCCTGAGAGCTCCTGAGAGCTCCTGAAGGAGCCAAACCGAAACTAGAAGTTACTGTTTATAGTGCAAAACCCCCCAAAAATTTGTGACAACCATCCTTATCGCATATAACTCTGAGACACACCCGATACGATAATTAAATAACTAAATGATGCAAGTTGTGACATCAATGACCTTGCCCATCAATAGTATTGTGATTCTTCCCATGTCGTTTTATCGACGAGTGTCATACACCAATATTTATGGCATCTCCTTACCTTGGGAAGAATTTTTTTGCATAGAAGTGGCATGTCGTCATTCCAATTAGTGGAAAGTTGTGTCTCCTAGTTAAGAAACCTCTTGTGAAAGTTGGACTTTGTGTCATTATAATTGTGTTTGGTGTGGATTGGAGGTTAATGATTCCTTCATTTTAACCTAGTGTGGTGTTGTGAGAGAACGCGCTCATGGAATAGTAACTGATCATCATGTAGGTGTCATCATCTCTCTCCCATATGTTCTAACAGACTGTCGTTAGGTCATATCGCTTTAGTTGAAAATGCATCAATTATATCAACCGGGTAGTGTTCGAAGGTTGTATGCAATAGGGGACATCTTGGCTAACTCTCTTATATTTTCTAAATCTTCAAAATAGTTGTAAACAAAAGCTATCTAGAAAGCATAAATTTGTTTAAACTAGAAAGCATGAAATTGTTAAGCTAGAAAGCATAAGATGATTAAACTAGAAAGCATATAAATTACCTAAGAAGGAACACTTGCAATAAAACTATAAAATTAAAATGAAAACAACTAACTGTTAACAAAAAGTAAACTTAACAACCTATAGCTAACAACCAAAGTGGGTGCTCCAAAATTTCAAATAAATAGAAATAAAAGATTGTAAACTTGAACTATGACTTGTAGGAATAATTAACAAAGCTCGACACATATGAATAACATTCATCCACATTTATCATGTACAAAATAAAAGTAACATAATTGAAAATGAAAATACTTATCTATCCTATGAGATTCCCTCGAGTGGCTAGCTCTCGGGTATGCCTACGATTAATTCATATCACATGAACTTCGGTATCTTCAAAATGAATCCATCCACGATGATTCCAATACACAAAACTAGTAACTCATAATAAGACTGGCAAAGCTTATTTTATTATATCAGAAAAAAAGTGTAACACAGAGACATGGTTCAAAGCATATTATAACAACATAACAATATCTAGTATGCATTGTTTCTGGCGGTTACATATATATACTAGACTACTAACAAAATCCTAGATTTCATATGGTGGAAGATCACCATTCAAAAAGCTTTCTAACAGAATTTTAACTAACCAACTAACTGAGGTCCAGAACATAAAACATATTAAAGGCTCAAAGAGGAGCTATAAAGTTTTTAAACAAAAATAAAATAGAAAACATTAAAAGACTTGTTCCACTATGCACTCTATAATTTTCAATGCCTAGAATTCCAACGCTTTATCTTTAATTGGTTGAAGTCCACTTTAAAGTCCACTCAGTTGTGCATAATGACTTGTACAATGACTGAAAGCTACACCATTATATCAATGTTAGTAAGCTAATTTTAATCGATTTAGGAAACAAAGATTATACATCTTTTTAAAAAAGGTAAGAAATTATTAATCCTAAAAATAAACAATTGGTAGGGTAAAAGTGATTGGGAGAAATAAGGAAGGGTATTTGGCTTATTATATTCATGAGGTTATTTATACCTCATCACTCTCCCCCTCCTAGGCTTGAGCAGGTCCTCCTGCTCTCTATTGTGCCCTCTTCCTTTCCATTTCCCTATTTCTGTTTAACTCATCATACTTGGCACTAAGGTTATATGGGTCTTCTACTTCTATGTCCCAATAATCAAGATTTTTAAGGAAACCCTCGTTGAATTTAGCCCTTACTTTCCATGAATGTAAGCTCTCAGGATTTTGTTCTGTAGTGACAAGTACTGGAGGCAGTGGCTGAAGAAGTAGTGGAGGTCCATACCTCATCCCTATCCTTTTAGTTTTAAGCTACTGCAGTATATCTGTCAATGTCTCAGCCCTTTTGTAGGACCACTTAATATTGGTAGGTGAAATCACCTCCATCCTTTTAAGGTACATAGGAAGATCCTCTCTTCACAGGCACTTCGTGCTTTTCTATCAATTATGGCCCTTGAACTTTGAAATGCTCAAAAAATATCTAAAAAAAATATATGAAGATTATCATTATACTTACTCCTCATAGCTTCATGGATCCTAATGCTTTGGAATTGAGCTTTAAAGGCAGAGGTTTTTCTATTAGGGTATCTCAATTGTAGTCCCATAGTCTTTCTTCCTGCAAATACTCTTTAGTCCTTTCCTACCACTGAATTTGATTTTGCATGGTGGACATGATTGCTCTAGGATGAACTTCACTGACAAAAAGATTAACAAAGAAATTAGTATGCCTTACCAAAAACAAATTGTGTATACAAACAATTCACACAATAAATTTTGTTGAGAAAGTGTTGCTTCTTTAAATGCTTTTAAAAATTCCACATCATCCGGATCATGTGGCAGATTGTAGGAAATTCTCAATAATTTCAATCTTAATAATTGCTCATTCAAAAACATAGAATACAATTTGGATGGTTTCCTGCAGGCTAATAATAATTCCCCAATTTGGCATGCATCTGTCTTAGCCTGATAAAGTCTGTCATATGATTCTTTTAATAAAACTATTTACTTTTTCAGTCTAGCATTCTCTATCCCTTCCCGTCTTAGAAAATAACACCTTTCCATCCATGTAACCAAAAATGGAGGTATATGAACCTGAAACCACTATGTTTCAATTGGTTCAGTCTATATTCCTTTTGACTCCATTGTTGGTTTAACATTAATTTCCTACAAATTTTTCTCTAACTCAACAATTTTTCTCAAGGATCATTGAGCTTAGATTTTTTTTTTCCTGTTCTTTTACTAAAGTTGTGATTGATTGCATCAAATTACTAGTTAAAATTTTAATTTGTTTGTCTTTTTCAAAGAAATTTGTCAAATACCATTTACCTTCCTCATTCCATTGTTGCACTTGAAATTGCAATTCTTCAATAATTTTATCTTTTTATTCTATTTGAATCTTAAAGTTTGCATTTTCCTGATCTCTTTTCTTCAAAACAGTAGTGTGTACATCTATTTCCTCCTGTTGCTGATTGATTTGTTCTTCATTTTTCTGCAACTTACATTTTAACTGAATAATTTTTGCTTTTAACTCCTCTAACTCTGTTTCTTTCTGATCAAATTTTTCAACCTCTATATTGATAGAAAAATGAAAATTAGGAATTTCTACATCATTTCTAGTTATATTCTCTTCATCATGTTCCTCAATGGACCTTGCTCAGTGACATTGGTAACTAGGGGAGATAACAATTATGTAGATTCATCCTCAACACCCAAATAGTGTGGCGATTGTTAACCTATTTCTTCTTATTCTGATTGATGTGGTACATCCTCTCTCTCAACCTCAGGGGATTCACCGATTTATTTTTCACTTTCTTTTGTTTCTTCTTCACAAGGCTGAACCTCATTTTCTAATGATTGGGCTTCAATATTATGTAGTTGTCGGTCACACCTTTTCTTTTTAGGGGCATTCAATTGTTCACAAGCTACTGCACCACTAATTTCAATAGACAATCGCTTAGTTCTCCTTAAAGGAGGAGATTTTTGTGATGTTATTAGAGATCTCTTTTTCTTCTTGCAAGGAGGAGTATCCTCATCTCCTGAATTTATTATGTTTACATTTTCTTGATTGTTAGGGGATTCTGAAATGTTGGGTGAAATTTCTAGCACTTCATTGTCAAGATTCGTTGTGGCATGTTGGGGTTCAAAAGCATCTTGAGGCTCGAGGGAAAGCTGTTCCAAATTTTGAGTTGCCCGCCCAAATGACTCACCTTCTTAAAAGTGTTTTATGGGATTTGGGTTAAATTTTTGAAGAAGTTTTTGCCACTTTCTTTCTATTTTTCTTCAAAAATGATATTTATAGATTAAGTGGATGAGGCCATGATGTTTTAGCGGCCCTGAACCAATTTTGAATCTTTATATCATGTTAATAACAGAATCACAAAGAAATACATGCATATTAACCCTAAGTACAAGGTTTCCAACGCCATGGCGCAAATGTATGAGTAGCTAGAAAGGTGGACCTACAATTACTACACATTGTCCCTCATAGGTGAAATAATTAATAATCCAAGCCACTGTTGTTCTCCATGGCTCCAGAATTGACATTCTTTGAAAGCCCTTGTTTTGCCCCTAGGTATTTACAATTAACAAAGGTTGAGGTTCCCCCTTCCCTACTAAAAATCTCTACCATTTTCTGATAGGAAATATTGGTGGTTTCTGACAAAATTATACCCTCATTTTGAATACCAGATAAACGGGAAATGACTCGAGAGCTTACCTTGAATTTCCTTCCCTGCACGATTGACTAACCATCTGAAAAATTCTCTACAAATTCTTTCACCAACTACTTATTGTGTCCTTCAAATTTCTTCATTAACTCTAGCCACCCAACCCTCTGAAATAGTTCCAAAATATTACTTAGTGCTAATAACTTGTCTGTGGAAGTTGGCTCATATTTTCGCTTAGCTCCAAAAAGTGACAGACTATCGTTAGGTCCTATGGCTTTAGTTGAAAATGCATCAATTATATCGACTGGGTAGTGTTCGAAGGTTGTATGTGTAGACATTTAAATAAAACTTGATTGATATTATGCATATGATTCTGATAAATTAACCCCATTTCTTCCTAAATCACCCTGAACTAACCAATTAATTAAATAATCGACATTATTTAGTTAAAATCAACAAATTCAACTATTAATCAAGTAATTAATTTTATTAGATTAATTCACCCTTCTTCTAACTAATGTTCATCATATTTAATTAAATACCCCTAAATCTTCTCATTTGATTAAAACAATCAAATCAAATGTCACAATCCCCTAATCCATTGCAATTAATTAATTCTGAATTAATTAATCCTAAATCACTTTCTAATCATCATTAATGAATCCTCCAGCTTTTAACTCCTCAAGAGTTAAATCAACCCATAGTCAACTAATCAAGTTGCACATGAAAATAATTTCTATTAATTATCTAATTCCTCTATTTTATCCTCACAAAGGCATATTCCAATGAATATTCCTCCCAACCACCTCCTCATTCAATTTCCCTCCAAAGGTTTCAAAAACCTATCACATCCTCAATAACTTCTCTTACATTTTCAATAACTCCTCTTAATCTTGTCACATCTCCAACCACATTTAATAAATTATTCTTACAACCTTTCAAATCCTCAACCATTCTCATTTATTCCTCTTACATCCCCCTTTCCTCAACACATTTTCCAAAATGTGCTCCACCTTTATCCATTGTGACCTCCCATTTTATCCCACATTCACCAATTTCTCTCATTTCTCAACCCTTGAGTTCTATAAATAGAAGCATTCTCTTCACAATATGGATCCACAACTTGAAGCAATATTACTATAGCCATTTTCATTGTTAGCAATCACCATTTTCATCACTTTTGAGCTTATTTTCATCACTTAGCATCAATTTCATATTTAGAATCATATACAACATTGGAGTTTATAATTGGGATTGGGAAAGGGCTTCTTTCCACATCAAAGGAGCATCAATCGCCCTATGGGATGAAGGTTTGATTGATTTAGATGAGTTTGCATGCTTTTTGTGTTGTTATTTCATGTTTTCATCATGTTTTATTGTCTTTCTTGATTGAGAATCTCATAAGGAGCATTTTGTTTGGTTTTCTAACATGATTAACACTTGTTTGTTGTCTCTTGTTAGTTAATTGTAGATTAGACACTCATAGTATACAATAGGGGACATCTTGGCTAACTCGGATTTTTTGTATCTTCGAAATAGTTGTAAACAAAAGTTATACTAGAAAGCATTCAAACTAGAAAGCGTAAATTTGTTTAAGCTAGAAAGCATGAAATTGTTAAGCTAGAAAACATAAGATGATTAAACTAGAAAGCATATAAATTACCTAAGAAGGAACACTTGCAGTAAAACTATAAAACTAAAATGAAAACAACTAACAACTAACTGTTAACAAAAAGTAAACTTAACAACCTATAACTAACAACCAGAGTGGGTGCTCTAGAATTTCAAATAAATAGAACTAAAAGATTGTAATCTTGAACTACAACCCACAGGAATAGTTGAAAGAGCTTGCCACATACAAATAACATTCATCCACATTTATCATGTACAGAATAAAAGAACATAATTGAAAATGAAAATACTTCTCTATCTTATGAGATTCCCTCGAGTGACCAGCTCTCAGGTATGCCTATGATTAATTCAAATCACATGAACTTCGGTATCTTCAAAATGAATCCATCCATGATAATTCCATTACACAAAACTAGTAACTCAAAATAAGACTAACAAAGCTTATTTTATTCATATAAAAAAAAAAGTGTAACAGAGAGACATAGTTCAAAGCATATTATAGCAGCATAACGATATCTAGTATGCATTGTTTCTAGCGGTTACATATATATACTAAACTACTAACAAAATCCTAAATTTCAAATGGTGGAAGATCACCATTGAAAAAGCCTTCTAACAGAATTTCAACTAACCAACCGACTAAGGTCCATAACATAAAACATATTAAAGGCTCGAAGTAGAGCCATAAAGTTTTTTAAATAGAAAGCATTAAAAGACTTGTTCCACAATGCACTCCAAAAATTTTGGTGCCTAGACTTCCGACACTTTATCTTCAACTGGTTGAAGTCCACTCGGCTATGCATAATGACCTATACAATGACTGAAAACTACACCATTATATCAACATTAGTCAGCTAATTTCAATCGATTTAAAAAATAAAGATTATACATCTTTTTACAAAAAGTAAGCAATTATTAATCCTAAAAATAAACAATTTGTAAGGCCACATAACCCACTACTCATAATAGATATGGGGACCTTCTAGTATGAGAAATAAATGTACCTGTTGAACATATAATCATAAATTCCTGGTACAAATGAGTATAGCTGTGTGTCTTACTTCCTATTTTTGACTAGTAATGTTGCCATAGTACATTATAAGGAATTGATATAGGATTGAGTTGTGATTTGATTTGATGATACCTTCAATTTTTCATGCTAAGAGGGAATTATTTAAATTATTAATGGAATTGATTTTGCATAATAATGTTGGTTATCAAAATGATACACCTTTGACATATTGGTTATTAGCTAGTAGTGCTAGTTGTTTATGTTCTTATGAAGAAGCTAATGAATTCTAGTTCCCATGAATACAAATGTGTGACACCCTAGTTGGTAGATTTAAACAATAAATCCTTCATTCATACCATATCATTTATCATCTTAGGGTTTGACATGCGTCTTTATAAGTTGTTTTTCTATTGGTCCTAGATTATGTTTACTATTGTAAACGAGATGTTGTGTTTGTGTAAGTTCGTGTTGCTTGTTATGTTACTATGTTATACTAATGAATATGGGTGAGTGTGTAGGGGAATTGCAATGTGATACTAATGCTTATTGCTTAACCTTCTGGCATTGTTGTGCAAGTGTGTCAAGCAAGTACTTTTCTTACTTGGTTATATTTTATTATTGCAGAGTTATAGATGTTGGTAATAGAAAAAAAGTGATATTTTCAATTAGTTGTAATCCATATTATGAATTAGGATTTACTAATTGAATAATGTTTGAGGACAGTAAATGCAAGATATGGGGAACTCAACCCTAGATAAGAAGATAGTGTATGAAACTATTGTAGAGACTAAATAAGATCTATCTTGAAAAAAAATATAAATATAAAATGTTTATTTTAACAACACCATAGATCAAGAATAATCTACTAAGTTTATAGGTGATTAAATATTTATCTCTATATCATTTGTAGAAATATGGATTTTATATCTTGTTACATATCCAATCTGGTACAATGCATAATCCTTAATCCTGAATTTATCTAATTATTCATGAATATATTTAAAGTGATAGTAGATCAACTATAGAGAGTTTTGGGTGGGTAGACTATTAGAAAAAAAATAGCTTTAGAGTCATGCCAATGGTAAAATATAATAAACAAAGGATTCAAGTATTATAGAATAACTATGCAAATTCAAATTCATTATATATGCTCCAATTATGTTTAGAACTCCAACATTGCTCTTCTTTAAATACAAATAATAATGAAACGATTCTTGTGGATTGGTGTATGAATGTATTTGAATTATTTAAAATCTAAGGATGCATAAATAAATAATAAAAGAACATGTTTAGTTTACCCATAGAAGCTAGTTAAAATGGGTAAGAATATTAAAAATAAAATTTGAATAATTAAATTTTAGTTATTATATCCATGGGTGCAAGCTTGATTACATAATCCTATTAATATTTGGATTGACTCTTGATAACACTAACATTGCTCCTTATATTAATATTGATATTATTGTTAAAACCATAGAACTCCTTTTTGTATTATCGCTCTCCCACATAAATATGAGTATTAGCATAATTAACCCTCCTTGTGTACAGATTTAATTTGTTGAATCTTCTCACATAAACTATGTCTATTGATAATTTCTACCAATATTAGAATCTAACGCATGCTTTAATTGCATTTACAAAAATAAAATAAAATCATCCAATATAATATATAATCAATCTTCTCTAAAATGTGATATGACATCTTAACAAGATAATACATATACGATACAATCAATAATTAAAATCTTTCCACAATAAAATTTTATCCTACACATGCCAACTAATCTTCCTACTCTAGAACTATATCTTCCACCAACATGTCTCCATAATTAAATTTAATGTGTCAAATCAATCCAACACGGTGTCTTTCCATTTATTAAAATATCTAAAAATCCATCTAGAACTATATATTTAGCTTGTCAAATCTTTCTGTGTTGGAACATTGTTCGTGGGTGACGTCTATCAATATTTACATTTTATTCCCATTTCGCAAGCCTGTAACGAAAGAGTTGGAAAGTGTTTCTATAGGTGGCATTCCTTGAGACCACGTGTCTGGGAGGAATTTTGTCAAACAGATCACGTGCCTTTTTGCATGCATCCACATTTTGTGTGCAAACCTACCAAGGCAACTACAACTACAACGGGACAACATTCTAGGTTACACGGGATTTCATTCGGTGACTCGGCTCCATGACACTATTTTGTTATGGCGAAGGAAGGTTAGTCTGCCTTACCCCTGCCAATTGCATTTGATTAAAATTTTCTAAAAATCCTTTTCAATGCCCGCTAAGGGACCTGGTTGAGTTAATCCGACTGAAATTTTTATAGAAGAGGTCAAATGGGAGAAACTTGATGAAGGGTGGTGGAAGGAAAATTTTGATGGAGTGTCAAAAGGAAATTCAGGTCCATCCGGAGCTGGTGGTATTGTTTGTGACTAGAATGGGAATGTGTTGGCCTTAGGAGCAATGAGATTGAAGGAGGGAACCAATAATGAAGCAGAAGCAGCAACAACCTTAATGGCAATTAAGATGGCCAAAAAATTAGGTGGATCAAAGATACATCTGGAGGGTGATTCTTTAATAATAATTCAGGCAATTATAAAAGGTGGTATTGATGCTTGGCATCTGCAGGGAGTGATAAGGAAAATTACTAAAGAATTAATCCTCTTTGAGGATTTTAAGGTTAGTCATATAAGGAGGTACGGGAATGTGGAGGCAAATATACTCTCAAAATGGGCACTAACTTTGGCAGAGGTGGATGCTTTTAGTTTTGATGAATTTAGTAGCTTAAATTTGGAGGAATCGCCAAAGTTGCAATAAATGCACAATGAAATGTAATTTTTTATTAGAAAACAAAGGAGATGAGGAAGTTCCCATAAGTAGGGAAGCATTGGTGAAGGTGTTTTTTCCAGCGATGGGCATACATCCAACATTAATGGCGAAGACTGGCAATTTGAGTTTTTTTAAAGACACACAACTCATCACCTTCAATGCTTCTTGGTGGGCGAGTGATAGGAGTGTAATTGGCTGGCAATGGGAGGTTGTCTAGAAGCCAATAAACCAGAGTTTCAATGGAGGCTAGTTTCACCTTGGCATCGTGGAGGAAGCTGGATCCTTTCGTCGGAAAAGCGTCAGTGAAGTGGCTGCGGGGTCTTTTTCTTTTCAAGGATGTGCAGGTGGCACAAGCAGTCCAATTAATTTTGGGCAATGGTTTTGAAAAATTAAAACACAGATACAAGACCAATATGGATATTTATTCGTTGGTCATGGCATCGGGTCTTGACTTGGGTGAGCCGATGGAAGTGGTGAGGAAAGTTATGAATACCCTGGTTCACAATGATTTTTTAGTAGATATGGAAGGTATTCTGGCAAGGGTGATTCCAGGAGTGGGGCTTGTTAAGGCAGAAGGTATGGATGGTGGAGGCCCAGATCTTGTGGATTTGAACCATTTATTTATCAAGTGGCCAGAAGGACGCACCAAAGATATGTGGCGAGGATTGGAGTGTGGGTGGCAGGCACTTAAAATTTGCGTCAAGTTAATGGAGGTTAAGGAGACCATTGAGAATCTTAAGGAAATTGCTAGAGCAGAGATGTGTGGAAAGAAGGGTTTGTGTCCAAGGAAGAAGATGAAGTCGATTATGGAGATTGTGTCGTTGGAAATGGGTACTTCTGTGCAGACGTCTGAGTAGTACAATTTTAAATTTTTTAGAATACTGTTCAAAATCTTTTCTATGATTTTTTTTTTTGGAGTGTACACCTAGTTTTGCATTGTAATTGTTAAACATTCTTGGGCAGGGACAAAGGATGGTAGGGTAGCTTTCAGGCGGGTATGAGTAGGGTTTTAGTTGTTTTGAAAACTGTGTTGGTTAATTTTCTTTTTGGTAGCTATTGGTTGAAGTTAATTCAGAAATTATGTAACTTTGCTTTATATTTAATAAAATAAAACATTATCACCGATCAAACAAAAAAATCTTTTTCAAAAAATCCATCCCGCGCATACCCTACAATCACTGCATTCTATGAGATTGCATCTCTTTGAGACATTCTGTCAAAAACATACCCCAATTTCTAGGAAGAGCAGTCTAATCAGAAAAACAACACCATTATTTAGGAAGTTTAATACAATTGTGAAGATTGATTTGAAGGAAGTCGTTAACCAGAGGAATATGGGTGAAGGGTGGGGTTTAAGAAGGAATATTTCCATTACAAGGATTGGTGCTCGGCAATTGAGGGGTTTCATTGGTGTTGGAGACAGTGATGAAGATTCTAGACTCACAAAAACTTATGAAGAGAGAGACGTGTCATAGGGTAAGTACAAAAAACTTGTTTTTGAGATGTGTTATTGTATGTATATGTAAATAGGTAAGGTAAATTCTTTTGGGAGGTTACAATTTATTTTTATTTCTTCCTTAAATTTTTTTTTTTTCAAGAAACGGATTTACTTTATAAACCGAAACAAAAAGTACATTGCTCAAATTTTACAGTTCAGGAACAAAGCCCCCATTGAAGTAAAAATAAACTACTGAAGAATTTAATTATACTTTTGAGGATGTTCAGATGCATATTGTATCGAGAAAACTTATAATCCATTCAAAATTAGGGTTTGTATCTAATCTCCCTGGCTTTTCCTTCAAACAAATTGACTATTTTCTATACTGCAACTTTTCTTGAATACAATAACTTGAAGCGAAAGTGGCAATTTTACAAACGTAGATCACTGCCAGGCTAAGGAAGAAAGTTGATCGAGTTGTTAGATATACACAAATCATATTTGTGTCTAATCCAAAGAAGTGAACACCATCAACACCATCAATTGGTAGATCACTGCCAGGCTAAGGAAGAAAGTTGATCAAGTTGTTAGATATGCACAAATCATATCTGTGTCTAATTCCTTGACTAGTGATGTTTCTGGTTGTTTTGATGAATATGATTTTATTGCAAACAGAGATCGGGTTATGAATTATACCTATTGTATGCTCCTTACAAGGATGTTGTGGTATATAGACATCTTTTCCTTATATCACTATTTGAAAAATATATTCATAAAATGTATTTTATTGAAGGAGTGTTTTTAGTTAAGATTGTTTGATGGACAATAAAGCCATTATCTACTCTTTAAACACAATAATACATTTTGTGATGAAACTAGGGATGTGCAGCTCAGAATGTGCACAAATTTACTGCTGATAAAGTGCAAGAAATGGAAAAGTGTTGGGAACCTACCCCTCCTCTATACCTACAGCTTGACATATCGGTTTGTTCTCTTTCATTATGTTTGAACTAACTATTATCTTCATATAAGGCTTGAGAGACTGATATCTTTCTGCTTCCATTCTGAAATGAAAATTATGTTGTGTGTAACATCTATGGCAGTATTATAGGGGGCAATCATCTGTTTTTATTCATTTTCTATCAATTTTTAATGCTTTCCTTTTTTTATGAATTTTTACGATTTTAACTTGTTCATTTGCAAGCTTTATTTCACAGTGATGATTTAAATGCGCAAAATATCACAAAGGTAAATTAAGCTAGTTCATAACTTTATGTTTTTAAAAAAAAAAATTGTGTATATTTTTAATGCATCATTATTGAATTATCCGAAACTCTTAGATCTGAAATATTGTTGTGCAATATCTTAATCATGTGAATAGCATCATACACCATAAGTTATAGTTTTTCTGATATCTTGTAATTTGTAACTTTGGTGTTGTGTTGTTTATGTTGTAAAGATGATGGTTTAACTTCTAATCCATTCAATTACTCTTCTTGCTTTAATATTTATAAAATAATTTAGTTCTATTGATAGTGGCCTTAGTGTTCTGTTCGGAATCTGATTTGGTATTGTGAAGATTAAAATCTAATTTGTTTCCAACCTTTAAGCTATGATACGATGCATCATATTTGCTTTGTGTGTGGATTGCTAATATCTCTGATACTATTAGGTGGAGATGGATACAGATGATACAGGAAATAATGTGGAAGATCAAGATGGACTAAGTAGAACAAAATCAGGGAAGACAAATTCACCTTTTGAGTTTTCGTAGCAAAATGGCCAGTGCTAGATGTGATTTTTAAATTTCATCTATGCTCTTTTATATGTTTATGCAATTCACTCTACATATTTTCTACTCTTCCACAATCTATATTATGATTTCAAATACCAGACCATACAGGTTAATAGGATTACATGCTACATATATAGAGTCTCATATTTTGATCTTGTAGCTTCTTTGGTTGAATATACAATTACAAAATGCTTTAGGAAATATAACTAATGTTTTTATCTATTGAGTCCATTGTTTGTATAAATCAATAAATTCCTATAGGAGAGACTGTCCCATGATAGTTGCAAGTGTTGTGTTCATTTAGTAAAGTTGCCTGTGAGTTCATAGTTGGTTTTTATTTAGAATTATTAAGGTCACCATTGTAACATAAAATCATAGCTTGTCGAACTTCGATTTGGTTATTGTCTAGGTCAATTGTGGGTGCACTCCCAAAAAAGTTGCCTTGTTTTGTATATAGTAGCAATGACACCCAATATAAGCTTCCAACATTTCTTGTGTCTCTAAACGCCAAGAAGTGCATGCAAACTTCCCTTGTAACAACCAAAAGACGCTAGATGGTGCATCTGCAGTAGTTGAGCAAATGATATCACACCTCTTTCTCCATGAAGAATAGTGACATATCACTTTTTTCTATTGGTCTTTTGTTTTGTATGTGGTTTATTCTATGCATGTTTATCATAGGGTAGATAGCTTTTTAAGTGTAAACTCTGAAACTCCTACTATGCTATTCTTTGTAGTGCTGAAATGTTTTTAGAATAGAATCTTGAGCTTTTTCATAGCTAACCATGTACATTCTTATTTTATGACAAAAATGTTCTTGATTCTAAAAAACATGGAATCCATCAAGTAGTTCTTTTTGATAAAACTTTGTAACTTCTTTCCATGCTATATTTTTTCCTGGCTAAAGGAAGCACAACAACCTCTCTCAAGAAATATTCCTATCTCTTCTTCCAAGATTAATCCATACAGAATGGTTATTGTTATACAACTTGTGGTCTTGTGTTTTTTCTTCCGCTACCGAATACTAAATCTTGTTCGCAATGCTTATATACTCTGGTTAACTTCAGTGATCTGTGAGATTTGGTTTGTCATATCATGGATTCTTGATCAGTTACCTATATGGTTACCTATCAATAGGGAAATGTATCTGGAAAGACTTTCTCTGAGGTGAGGCTATCATGTGCAAGAATATATTTTCCCACTAAGTTGCTAGTACTGTTCAATTTTCTTAAGGTGATAATTTTGCAAGCTAAATAGATGGGTTTTGTTTTTTTTTATTATGATAGTCTAATTATGTCTATCTTATTTTGTTGTCTTCTGATTTACAGAAACATATTGTAATGGCTGTTAGGCTTAGCATGTGTGATTGATCAAGAGAAGAGAAAAGTAGGATACAGTCACATACTTATGTGTTCACCCCCTAAAAATCATTTGAGTAATCATGAAGTTGTCCTTATCATCTACCAAGCCAGTTGCCTTGATAATCATTGCTACATGACCCAGCCAATTGACAATCTAGTTGTATCTTCCTGGTTAAGTTGTCAGTCTCTTTCCTTGATTCAATGCATCATTGATTGGCCTATTAGATCAGCTGCAACTGTCTATATGTCTAGAAATCATTCTTAGACTTTGCATTGGTACTCCCATTGTGTATGATGGCATTTTTCTTGGCTCCTCCAATGCATCTCAGAGCATGGACACTTGAGGATTTTGGTTGCTCATCTAGATGGTTTTCTGTTATCATCTTATGGGGTCCTCCCTCTCCTCTTATATTACTATCCTTGCATGGGGGTTTGTTGTTTTTAGAGTAGATGATGTTTATGTTTGCTTTTTTGCTAGGGCCTCTTTTTTGGCCTTAGTCCTTTGCTACTGTACCTGTTGTATGTTCTAGTCTTGTTGATCCATTTTTGGTCATTTGTGGACATTAATTTTATTTTCTTTCTCTTTCTTTTTGTAGAGATGTTAACACAAAGAAGTCAAGAAATGAGAAAAGTAGCTAAGCAATACACAATTTGTTAGAGGATACCTTCTTTTTCTCTTGCATGAAACTAAAGATGAGAATCTGCTCTTGCATTGTTAACAATGGGTATGCACTAAAGCACTTAATGCATAAGATGGTCGTCAAATTAGCTAGCCTTCCTGATGAAGGCATTAAAATAGAGCCATCAACAGACCTCCTTCAAAGAATCAATTCCATGGTCAGTGCTTGACCTACTTGTTATCATGTTGCATAGGGATGAAGTCTAGAAAAGATAAATTTGAGATGATAAAATATGTATTTGGGGTTGACCGTGGAAAGTTTGCAAGTTGTGGATGTAAGTCCACTGGCCAACTGTAATGAGTTTCTCTTCTATGACATGCCAAATAGCTTATGACTATGGGTCTATCATACTATGTGATGAATAATTCTATGTATTATTTTATTTTCTGTATCTTAGAGGTATCTACACTTATGCTTATGCACCTGCAAGTAGAAATGTTGTAGCACATTGTCACACTTCTCATGAAACAGGTTATTGGTATTTTCTTGCGGATCTATAAACATGTTGTAAGTTGGAATTAGACTACTTTTATAAATTTAAGGTATGATTTATAAATATTACATTTTGATATTAGTAAATATTACATTTTGGTATTATTTCAGTAAACATCTTTTTTATAGTTAAATTGTGGTTTATTTTCTCTCATAACTTTTATCTTAAAAATCACAGGTATGACTTCTATCATAAATCTTGAGCTTGAATTATTGAATTTGGATTTGTGGGCAACAAGGTCGATTAATCAAAGGCATCAAAATGTATGGATGGTAAAGGTTCAGTCGGCGCCTTATCTTCCTTAGAATGATGTTGAGATGTCTGAATTTTGAAGTGGTGAGGAGACTTCTTTATTTGCATTTTCTTGAGCTTTCTTTCCTTGACTGCAAATAAAATGTAATATGTAACTTATGTCCATAATAGACCAAGCTCCTAGACTCTAATATAACATTGGAGTTTTGACTCATCATCGTATAGCTTATATGTGAGAAACTGGTGTTATTTTACTTCTAATTGAAGGTTATTGATTATCAAATTCATTAATTGAGAAAACTACTGTTCATTTCCATCAAAAACATGTTGTTGTGTATAATCTCTCATATTAGGATGAATGTATTATAGAGGGAAGAATTATATTTCATATTTTCCTTTAGTCTACAATCCAATGTCTTCATCTCCTTTGTGTTATTTTGTCATGATATTAGTCTAAATTTCTCTCTTGTTGTGTGGTAATTTCTCATCATGTTATATTAGAATGGGAGAAGGTTGGGAGGTCATTTATTATTGTTGGATATGAAGTGGTCTTGATTTACTAATTAATGTTGTGCAAAAGCTGTTAGGTGCTTAGGTTTGGCTATTAATCTCTTCTTAGAGATAAGAAGATTGTTGATGGTTGCAAAACACTGCAAGGTAATTCAATGTTTGAATTGGGTGTGGGATGACCTAATCTTTTAAGGTTGTCAAAGTTTGACTTTGAACTAGTGTAAGGATTCTTATTCTCATGATAATATGTTTTGATTTGTTGTTAAGACTACAAATTTCTTGGTGGATGTAATGTACAAGGCATTCATTGTAGAAGATGTATGGTTATTTTGTGAATATCTTTATGATGATCAAGTTATGAGTAAATTTACCTGTTTGTTTTAGATAGGTATTTTTATTGAAATTCAAAATATTATTTTCTACAAGAATTCGGTGAAATATATGAAGCTGAAGAAAATTTGGAACTAGCTTTGGAATAGTTTGAGCAAGTTGCAGAGCTCTATTGAGGTGGAGAAGTTACTAGTATAGCTAACCAGTGCCAACTTAAAGTTGCACAGTTTGCAACCCAGCTTGAGCAGTAAGTTAATATGAAAGAAAATATTTGTAAAAGTTTTTTGGGATCACATATTTTCACTTTTGGGCTAGCAAATGACCACAGTGTAGTGGCTACATATAATTGGATAATTTTTGGGGGTTTGATTTGCAGATTTATTATTTTCAGTTCATGTGTAGAGACTTGTGGATTTGTGGTTCTTTAAATGAATGCAAATGGATTTACTTGTTAAATCTAATATTATTTGTCTGCAGGAAAATTTTGCTTTCACCCTATTGATTTATCTTAAAGGAAGAATTCAACTCTCTCCAAAATTGTATCAAAATATCGAAAGGTTGTGCTATGCTCAAAGACGATTTGGAAATCCTATCATTCATCAATAACAAAGTACATGGTTTAGTGGATTGTTACAATGAAAGGTTATCAACCTTTGAGAGGACCAGACACAGGCACACAAGAAAAAGAAAGTTCCCACTCTGAAGCAAAATTGTCCAGTCCAAACAATTGAGTCAACTCTTTGTCAAGCAACCTTGCCATGCCCGAAAGAGTTATGCTAGTAGTTGAGTATATTCCACTGGCTTTTAGGAAAATATTAACATTTTCTCTTTCCTAGAAATGAATCGTTTTCTCACGCCATGTTATGATGTACATGTTGCTCATGATTGTATGAACAGTTTTATAAACTATAAATAAAAAAATACTTATTGGCATTAACTTTATGAATTGGGATTATGATGCATTATTTTCTTTGTTTTTTTATGAACATTATGCTTTGCGTATTCAACAACTGTTCATTGCTCCTAGCGTCAAAATCATTGATAATTTATGTCATAATTTTCCATCGCATGTGGAAAAATAAAAATGAGAACTCCAACCAATAGGAGGACGACGAGAATTTGAAAACATTAAATGTTGAAAACCACACTAAAAAAATATTTAAAATAAATTGTTTATTTTTTTAATACATTTTTACATATTGTCTCTAGAGAGACAATTTTTACATATCTTTAATCCCAACTATTGTCTCTAAAGAGACAAAAGTGAAATTGTCTCTAAAGAGACAAAAATACTTCTATTTCATATTGTCTTTATAGAGACAATTTTTAAGACAATACTTTAATACATTCGCTTAAAGACAATACTTGAAACAATACACAATTTTTTTTTAATCTCAAGTTAAGACAATTTACTCAAGAATTGTCTTAAAAATTGTCTTAAACTACCCCTCTATGTAGTAGTGGCCTAATTATAAAGGTGTCCAATTTAACAACATAAATCTTCTTTGTTTAAAAGATCAGTGTGAGCACGCTTACTGTAATGCCCAATTGCAATAATATCATATATTAAAACAGCCATAGATAAACCCACAAAATCATTGCCTTCATTTAACAGATTTCAACAGAATTATTTTAGATTTCAAGACTTTGTTGCTGCACACAAAAAATTGTCAAACTAGACTTTTGAAGAGGAAGTCATGTTAATTTATTGTGTCTCGATTTGGTTGTTTTTGTGGGAAAAATTTAAGATACTCGCCAACTTTTAGAATGGCTTTAGTGGAGATTTCACGCATGTTTTAGATTGTAAGTGGTTGCCATGTTTTACATCCCAAAATTGATTTGGATGAAATCAAATAAAAAATATATAATGTGTTGGGAGTTTCCATTTAGAGCTCTACGTTTTCTTCTAAAAAGCCCATTCTTAAATCAAGATTTCCTAACATTTTTTTAATTAAAAATTTAAAGAAACAAAAAATATGGAAACTACTTTTTCTTTGGATGGGAAGGTATTATTTTAAAATGAGAATTTAGGCAAGGATGAAAATTAGGTATTATTAGAATTTTAGAAAAGATGAAATTTCTCTTGTTCTTTTTGTTCTTTTAAAAAGTAATATTATATGTAAAAGAAAGTGATATCCTTATCATTTGTATATTATAATTATTAATTTTAAATTTTTGAATTCTCTATAAATTATATATATAAGATAATTATTATTCATTTATAAATAAATAATTATTAGTTAAATATAAATAAGTATGCATACAATAAACAAAAAACAAATAAAATTTAAGATTTATTGTTTTGTTAATAAATTTGAGATTAACTATTAAATAAGCATATATAAATTAGAGGTGGCATTCATTTGTGATTGTATCTCAAGTAGTGATGGAGTCTCAAAGAATCTCAAATAATAAATGAGCATATATGAATTAGAGGCGGTTGCATTAGACCGTAGGCATTCATTTGTATATTAGAATACTTGAATATGATTCCACAATTTAGGTGGAAATAATGAATAGACAAGTTTGGCACGATTATCATAGATCTGTTGATCTTCTCCTTGAGGTTGTATGACTTTATTTGAAGAGTATAACTCATAGATTTGAGAGTTAACATATTTTAGAGAAATCAATTTCTAATCCACTAGCAGTATTTTTCTTGAGCTATTATATGAGCCATCATATGTTATTTTAGAGCTTCTAAAATCCAGATGGATTTTAGTTCCCATGGGTTTGGTTAGCCTTTGATAAACCCTTGTCTTCATAAGTGAATAGGGTTTTTAATCAAGAAAATGTGCCAACGTTATATTTTCATGTTGACTGGTTCAGTCAATTGTCGTTTTCTTAAGTGATCCTTTGAGCCATCTGACACGTTTGCTTACCGGCCCCATTTACTTGAGCAACTGGTCACCCTTTTCCCACCGTGTCAAATCTTTGTTAAGGTTGGGTTTCAAATTTTAAATCCGGTGACTTAAGAACTAAGTCACTAACCCTGCGGTCATCTCACCATTCGCTGAGCCAAGTCTTGTCCATTTAATGCTAACGTCACGTATTGTGCAACTTTCAAGATTTGGAGATCAAAGATTAGATCTAGACCGTACCCCGCCAGCTGGTGGGAATTAAGTGCATGTCGAATAAATGCAGTGAGGTTAGTGAGAAGCTAACACGTGTCCTAGGTACAACACGAGACCTACCTCCCACTGCCACCCCTATGGCTTGGCATGTTTGGTGAGCGGTCGAGATCAACCGGGTGGAGCGATCCTCATCATTCCCCACTGGCTCGCCAAATAAAGGTGAACAATGATTAAATCCAGCGAGATCTCACACCTATCCCTTATTTGTTCAGACAATGGAGCCCACATATAGCGACGGTGTCATCCGACATGGATAGGAACGATTCGTTGAAAATAGTTCAGTGAAGCACCGCTAGAAATCAAAGGAGGTCAAATACAAGCTAGTCGTTCAATCATCCATTAAGACAAAAGACCAACGGATCACATTCAAAGTTGGCGAATGACACCTGATGGTCGTCTCTACTCTGCACAACTAGCTTGCATTAATGGCTGGCACTTTGCAAAGTGATCGGGTTGATCTTAACTCGTGTGGATATGCGAGTGCAGAAGAATAATTAACTGATTTCCATGCAAATGGGAATTAAACGACGTTGGTACACCTGTCAATGAGATGCCAGAATTATGCATGTGTGATGAACACTAAATGTGAATGCCATTGTTTCACTTGATAAATACATCAAATGAGGTTGTTATTTGCGTCATTGTTATTCAAGAGTTAAGCATTTTCTGGTGTGAGCAGAGAAAGATGAGTGAACCACTGAGAAGGTCAGTTTGTTTAAATTCACAAGGGTCCAACCCTAGCTCGCACGAAGTTGCTCCTACCATGGAAGTAGGTACTTCTGAGCCTAGATTGGCGCGAAGAAGGTGCAGTCGTTGACTACAATTCTAGGGTGGTGTTTCTGAAGAAGTGAGCGAAAAAGGAAAACACCCAATGCAATCTCTAACTAGGTCGAAGCGGAAAGTGAGATATGGGCGTGGCTCCTATGGACGCCAACACTCTCCTATCAACATTATGAGCAGCTCCTCTGGCAATGACGATTTAGAGATCGATTCTTCTTATGCTCGGTACTTGGCACTGTTGAATGAGGGCTTGCCCTTAGACAAGGAGGTGATCTATGTGTTGTCGTTGGCTGTCAAAACCCCAAGTGGGCATACTGGGAGGGTATCTGGGAAAGAAAAGAAGGAAGAGGAAGTTGAGGTTTCTTCTCTTCCTCTTGTAGTGACAAGGAGTGGTTCGGTTTACCGTGGACGTGACTTTGGTCATCATGGTGTCAGTGGTAAATAAATTTGTTGCATGTGAAGTCTTCTTTTTGCTAGTGTTTATGAATTTCGTTGTGGTGGCCTTTTGTTATGCGTTCGTGGCATATTTTGATGATTCGATATTGGTCGTGCGTCTCCGTGGCACTTTGGTTGTCTGGTTTGTGAGACTCGGGTGGTGACAAGAGAAGTTTTGGCAGTACTTTGCATTATCTTCCCCGGTGGTGGTTATATTTTAGGCTCCCTCTTGTTATACTAGTTTTTGCAATTTCAACATGTGGGATTTTTGAAATTCAAATCAAATTCAGCTGAAATTTTGGTGAAATAATCATTTTACAATGCAACTACATTCGAGTTTGAAGCTTCTTGCTCCCTATTGGTATAAAGGGAATTAAAGACTTGAATGCAAAAAGAAGGAAGACAACATTCAAGGGCTAGGGTTTTGGGTTAAATACATATAGACAAATAAGAATGGGATAGTTAGTCATCTTTGGGTTTTTATGAATGAACGATGGCAAGTGCCTTAAATGGTTTTTCAGATTTGATCCAAGTATAAGTGAATATACGTAATTCTGATATATTTCTCTCCTTGTGCAAGTTTGAGATGAATTTGGAATGAAATATTAATGATATTTTTGTTCTGCTTTGAATCATTCATTCAAGTGCATATCTCATTTATTTGTCTTGATTCAAGTAATCGACTAAATACTTAGATGGGAATGTGAATTTTCTTTTATTTGTAGAGGATTTGATAAGTAGTTGTGTATCAAAAAGTTTGAGCTCCATAGTGCAAAGTGTTATGAGGGTAGTCTATTGCATTGTTGGATCATTTTTGTTTTACTGATTCTTGCTTATGTGACTCCATTTTACCCAATAAATATGACACTAATCTGTTCCTAAATGATTGGCCTAAGGGGTTTATCAAATAATCGTTCAACTAACCAAACTCTAGCTAGGGTGCCAATTTATTTCACATTGCATTGATTCCATTGTTTATTTGTGATAATTCTTACTTGGGGTGTCATGATTTTGATGAATGGATAGCACATTACTTAGAAACAAGCCAATTTCCTAGTAATTGTTGCAAAATTATCCTTTGTCATTATCAATCTGTGTAATGGTGTGTTCAACATAGCTAAATCTTAAGTGAATACATAAGGAATACCCTCCTTGGTCCTACAGAGCCTAAAGCGTAGAAGATCCCAACCTTTGGCTAGATCTTGTTAAGTTGGCCATTCATTTCAAGAGTCTTGAGTATAGGAACCAGGGATTCCTTAGAGATATCTTGGGTGTACGGGAAAAAACACCAACATGTTAATCAATGAATTTTTGGTATAGAAACCATTATGGTAATTAATTATAATTGCATTGTTATTAATCAAAATATTTTTCATGATTTAAAAAAAAAGATAATTGTAGAACATTATTACTTTTGACCTCAATGTTGCAGTTGGTGATTAGAATTATTACTTGGATCATTTATCTATCATATCCTATCACTTTCATTAATAAGGACAATGGAAATTAGAGGACGGTGGACAATATTTTGACTCAATCTAATGTTCGAGATATATTTAAGAATGTTATAGGTGAGTTTTCTAATGTTATAAATTCTAAGGTTGGTATCAAATTGGGGTTATGTATGCAAGGACATTTTTTTTCGAATTCTTTTCTCTATTCTTGTATGAATTCTTTTTTATTTATTAAAGTGAACCTTACCTATATCCTAGTGAGTGAATTGTAATTTTGGGTTTCATGGTATCCTAGTTCCTATAATGGTAAAACTCTCATAACTTGGTTGTTCGATACTCGAAAGGGTAAATCAACAAAATATCGAATTAAGAGAAGTAAACATAGGTTACAAGTAAGCTTGGAACTTTTCTTTGTAAACATAAAGAAAATTCCCTGAGAGTGTGTTGTGTAGTATAGCAAGTAGTTGGTTTTCCCGATCCCCGGCTTCACCTAAGTGTGTGGCAGCCGACTGTGAAACTGTTTGGGGTAATGGACCCCAGAAAGGGTTGCATACCCACTTTTCATAGTATGTAATTTACATGGAATACATGTTACCTTGAGTAGGGGTTTGAACTTTTAGCGTGCATTAGTGTTATGGTGTTATGAGTATTCGATTGAAGTTGAGTCTTCCATTGAAATGGGTATACCCTGTGTGGGTGAGTCGAATGGGTCAAAGCAACTCAAGTTGTCGAACTACGATGCCTCTGCGAAATATATATGTAGGCAAGGCCATCAAGCGATGAGCCCCCAAGGCATTAGATTAGGCCCCTAGGACTATTCTTCTAAGTCTTGTATGTGACTTTTCATTTTCTCCCAATATTGTACAATCTACCATTGATTTATATAGCTTGTCTTGGTAATCATGTGCTAACTACCTTTGACCTTATGTGTGTGCCAAGTCATGTAGACCTTGCAGGTATAGGTATTAGGAGCAAGGAATTTTTGACATGATGGAATATAAGAGGTGTGTTAAGCTGACCCAAAGTAAGTAGATTATATTGCTAAAAATAGCGAATCATTTCTATCTTTTCTTCTAACTAGTGTTATCATTGACTATAACTATAAGTAGTGGATTGTGTTGTTCTTGTCTCTTAAGTAAACTAATTTTTTTTTTTTGCAAAATTAGTAAGTTGTTGCAAAATTGTTAGGTTGTTTAGTGTGTAAATTTCGAGCATGACACAATTGGTAGGGTGAAAGTGATTGGGAGAAATAAGGAAGGGTATCTATCTTATTATATTCATGAGGTTATTTATACCTCATCACTCTCCCCCTCCTAGGCCTGAGTAGGTCCTCCTGCTCTTTGTTGTGCCCTTTGCCTTTCCATATCCCTATTCTTATTTAGTTCTTTATATTTAGCACTAAGGTCATACGGATCCTTTACTTCTCTATCCCAATCATCAGGATTTCTAAGAAAACCCTCATTGAATTTAACTCTTACTTTCCATGAATGTAAGTTCTCATGATTATGTTCTATAGTGACAAGTACTGGGGGCGGTGGCTAAAGAAGTAGTGGAGGTCTATACCTCATCCCTATCCATTCGGTTTTAAGATGTTGTAGTATATCTACCAATGTCTCAGCCCTTTTGTAAGACCACTTAATATTGGTAGGTGAAATCACCTCCCTCCTTTTAAGGTACATAGGAATAGGAGTATTCCTCTCTTCATAGGCACTCCATGCTTTTTCTATCAATTCTGGCCCATGAACTTTGAAATTCTCAAAATTGATTTGAAGATTATCATTATACTTACTCCTCATAGCTTCATGGATCCTAATGCTTTGGAATTGAGCTTTAAAAGTACAGGGTTTTCTATTATGGTATCTCATCTGAAGTCCAACAGTCTTTTCCACCCACAAATACTCTTTAGTCCTTTCCTGCCACTAAATTTGGTTTTGCATTGTGGACATGAATGCTTTGAGTTGAACTTCACTGACAAAGAGATTAACAAAGAAATCAGTATGCCTTTCTAAAAACAAATTGTGTACAAAGAATTCACACAATAAATTTTGTTAAGCAGGTGTTGCTTTTTTAAATGCTTTTAGAAATTCCACATCATCTAGATCATGTGGAAAATTATAGGAAATTCTCAATAATTTCCACCTTAATAATTGCTCATTCAAAAACATAGAATACAATCTAGATGGTCTCCTACAGGCTAATAATAATTCCCCAATTTGGCATGCATCTGTTTTAGCCCGATAAAGCCTATCATATGATTCTTTTAACAAAACTATTTCCTTCTTCAGTCTAGCATTCTTTGCCCCTGTTTGTCTCATAAAATAGCACTTTTCCATCCTTGTAACAAAAAATGGAGGTATATGAACCTCAAACCACTCCATTTTGGTTGGTTCAGTCTGTATTTCTTTTGACTCCACTGTTGGTTTAACATTAATTTCCTACAAATCTTGCTCTAACTCAATAATTTTGCTCAAGGATGCCTTGAGCTCAGATTTCTATTTTTCTTTCTCTTTAACAAAATTTGTGAGTGATTGCATCAAATTATTAGTTAAACTTTCAATTTGTTTGTCTTTTTTAGAAAAAATTATCAAATCCCGTTTACCTTCTTCATTCCATTGTACCTGAAATTACAATTCTTCAATAATTTTATCTTTTTGTTCTACTTGAATCTTAAGAGTTGCAATTTCTTGATCTCTTTTCTTCAAAATGACAGTGTGTACATCTATTTCCTCTTGTTGTTGATTGATTTTTTCTTTATTTTTCTATAATTTACATTTCAACTAAATAATTTTTGCTTTTATTTCTTCTAATTTTGTTTCTCTATGATCAAATTTCTCAACCTTTGTACTGCTAGAAAAAGGAAAATTAAGAATTTCTACTTCATTATTAGTTATATTCTCTTCATCATGCACCTCAAATGAATCTTGCTTAATAACATTGGCAACCAGGGGAGATAACTGTGCTCCAGATTCATCCTCAACACCCATATAGTGTGGTGATTGTTCCCCTATTTCTTCTTGTCTTGACTGAAATGGTACATCCTTTCTCTTGACCTCAGGGAATTTACTGGTTTATTTTTCACTTTCTTTTGTTACTTCTTCACATGGCTAAACTTCAATATCCAATAATTGGGCTTCAATATTATGTGGTTTCCAATCATGCCTTTTCTTTTTAGGGGCATGCAATTTTTCACAACCTACCGCACCATTAATTTTAGCAGACAATCACTTAATTCTCCTTAAAGGAGGAGGTGTTTGTGATTTTGTTTTAGACCTCTTTATCCTCTTGCGAGGAGCTTCCTCATCTCCATAATTTATTATATTTACATTTTCTTGATTGCCAGGGGTGTCTAAAATCTTGGGTGAAATTTCTGGTGCTTCGTTGTCAAGAGCTATTGTGGCATGTTGGGGTTCATAAGCATCTCAAGGCATAAGGGAAAGCACTTCCAAATTTTGAGTTGCCCACCCAAATGACTCACCTTCTTCAAAGTGTTTTATGGGCTTTGGGTTAAATTTTTGAAGAAATTTTAACCACTTTATTTATGTTTTTCTTCAAAAATTATATTTACAGATTAAGTGGATGAGGCCATGATGTTTTAGCGGCCCTGAACCAATTTTGAATCTTTCTATCATGTTAATAACATAATCACAAAGAAATGCAGGCAGATTAACTCTGAGTGCAGGGTTTCCAGTGCCATGGGGTAAACCCACAAAACTGATTTGCAATTCCACTGAGGAAGGAAAAGTTGCAAAAAAACACCCCCATGCAAAAAAAATTGGTTTTTGGGGGTTCGAACAAACATCTAGTTCGAGCGAATTGCAAACCCCCCTTTGAGTGAACCCATTAAATGTTGGGTCCCACATTTCCTAGGAAAAAAAGCAAAGAAAAGGGTTGTGGAAAGGGGGTTCGAGTGAACCTCCAAGGGGGGTTTTCTCAAACCCCCCTTTTCCCCCCTTCTCCCCCTTTGGCACCAAAACTCAAAAATTTCTTTCAACTCAAGTTGAGGATGAAAATGGAGACTTCACAAACCAAGCTGATGATGGTAGTCCTTTTAGGAACAATATCCATGAATATAATTTTAATATTTTTATTTATTATGTATTTGTTTTTTTAGTTTGATTAACATAGGTTTTCTTTGAATCAAGCCTTTTGTTACTTTATGTGGAAAAATAAAATTATCAAAAAAATCAAAAAATATGAGTGCACTAGATATTGAAGTCCTTGATCCAACAAAAAAATATTGAATTTTGGTACATACAAAAAAAGTTATGTTGTATACGGTTTGCCAATGTTTGAATTGTAATCGGTTTGACTTTGAAACTTCATTAAGGAAAAAATATTCAATAAAACACTATGAAACCAATTGGAAGCACTAGATATCATAGTTACAAATCTAAATTCAAAAAAAATAGAATTTTATCCTTCATGGAAGAAAAGTTATGTTGTATACGGTGAGCACCACTCCTTAAAAATGGTGTTTACTGAAAAAAACTAGTTTTTGAAGGAGATGGAAAAAGAAGTGCAATTTGATTCTAAAAAATTTGAAAAAAATATATTTAGAATCTACAATCAAAATTTTAAAAATCACTAGTTTGCATCATCTTCAAATTCCTCACAGTTTAGCTGTTATAGGTGCCCGAAAGTGAAGATTTAGTTAGAAAAAATTAGTTTAGTGTCCAATTTAGCCAAAAATTGTAAACCAGTATTGTGGGATCATCCCATGGTGCAAATGTATTAGTATTTGGATAGGTGGACCTACAATTATTGCACATTGTCCCTCACAAGTGAAATATTTAATAATCCAAGCCACTGCTATTCTCCATGGCTCTGTAATTGACATTCTTTGAAAGCCCTTATTTTTCCCTCGGGTATTTACAGTTAACAAAGGCTGATGTTCCCCTTCCCTACTAAAAAGATCTACCATTTTCTGATAGGAAATATTGGTGGTTTCTAAAAAATTTATACCCTCATTTTGAATACCAGATAAACAGGAAATGACTCGAGAGCTTACCTTGAATTTCCTTCCCCGCACAATTGACTGACCATCTAAGAAATTCTCTACAAATTCTTTCACCGACTGCTCATTGTGTCCTTCAAATTTCTTCATTAACTCCAGCCACCCAACCCTCTAAAACAGTTCTGAAATATTACTTAGTGCCAATAACTTTTCTGCAAAAGTTGGCTCAGATTTTCACTTAGCTCCTCCCATACTGTGTCTTTCTTATGACTCTGCTCAGTTTCTGTTGAAATGTCGTGGTGCTTAAAATCTATTTAAAACAAAACTGAGATGCAGAGTAAAGAAAATGTAACTTTTTTAAGAACTCATACTTTGATACAGTTGATAGGACATGAATTAATTGTTGCATTTGGGCTTTGTTGTACTTTCATTATTACCTTGCATAGGAAAAAGTGCAAAAACTATTGCACCTCAAGCAAACATACAATTTGTACAATTTATTAAGTTTGGAAAGGGGTGGTGATACGTGCCAATTTATTTATTTTTATTCACAATAATTACCTACTTAAATAAAATTTGTACATACCTTACATCTTGTCATCAATTTGAAAATCACTTACCTTTGTTGACATAATAGTATAATCAAATGGGATGGCGAGGATGGTAATGAATTTATTATGAATGAGGATGGGACAGATAATTAATGTTGGAATTATTATGATGGAAAAATAGCCATAATAATTTTGATTATTATGATAGGAGATGGCAATGTAGGGCATGAATTTCAAAGGTAATGGCAAAATTTAATAATGAGCATGTGTATGACATTGAAAATATCAAAGCATTTGGAAAGGAAGAGAATTTGCAAAAGTCTGAAGCATCGCTGGAAGATGCAACTAGGGTGAAGAATGAAAAGTTCCAGAGCATAATAAGAGATGCACCCGAAATGAAAAAATGAAGTGGAAAAATTCTAGAGCATCACTGGAAGATGCAGTCAAAGTGAAAAAGAAAATTTTGGAGCATCGCTGAAATGCAACCATGAAATTTCTGGAGCATCGTCGAAAGATGCAGCCGGAAGCATCAACAAAATTTTCAAAGCATCACTGAAAGATGCAGCCGGAAGCACCAACGAAATTTCTGAAGCATCACCAAAAGATGCTACCGAAAGAAGGATGCAAAATGAAGGGTTTTGGACTTAAACTTTTCAGAGCATCGTTGAAAGATGCGCTAGACTGCAGGAACAAAACAAGGAAATGGCACTAGCTAGGCATGCAAGTTACGAAGCACCACAACAACCAAGCCAATAAGTTTTTGGAGCATCGCAACAAGATGCACCAGAATTTGTATTTGATTAATCATGACTTCCTGCAAAACAAAAACGAATTTAGCCAAATTCAAAGGATGAAAATTTTGAAAGGAATGCCCTGAAGTAATTTCAAATACATACACATGCAATTTATTTTTTTTAAATTGGGTTTGGCTTTATCGTAGTAGAGTCAATACATTGTACTTTTCCTTGCATTTCTACCATCCTTGTAAATTCCTCCCTATTAACTGGTTTATGGTAGATGTGTAATCAATGTCCGTTGACTAACATAGTTCAAGTATGTTATCGGCTTGAGTTGCACTGCTCTATTTGAAAATACCTTAGAGATTTCATATGGACCCAACCAATGAGTCCTAAGTTTCCCCTGATGATCTTTATATCCGGAATCAAAAAACAACGCCCAATCCCCATTATGGAACTCTCTTTCATTTATGTGTTTATCATGTTAGGCCTTTCGTTGGTGTTGAATTAGTTCAGTTTAGTGGACAACATCTAAACGGAGTTCATCTAATTCACTAAGCTATAGGACTCTTTCAATCTGGGCTCATTTGAGATCTAAGCCTAATTCCATTTTTGTTTCTCAAGGTTTGAAGTTCAAATTCAATAGGTAGAAGCAGTTTCTTCCCGAAAACTAACTCATATGGACTAAAACCAATGGTTGATTTCCAAGTTGTGTTATAAGCGCAAACGGCTTCATGTAGTTTTGTAGCCCAATATTTTCTTCCTTACAAAACTGTTTGTGTTAGAAAATTCTCAAGCTCCCTGTTAGTGACTTCTACTCAACCATTCGCTTGAGGATGATAGGGTGATGACTTCTTATGGCTTACTTGAAAATGATCAGTGAAGGCTAACAGAACTTTAGACATAAACTGAGGTCCTTGATCTGTGACAATTGTTCTAGGGGCTCCAAATCTGAGAAAAATATTGTTATACAAGAAGTCAACTACCTGTTCTTCCCTAGCAACTCTTAGAGCTTGAACTTTTACCCACTTAGTTAGATAGTCAGTACAGACCAAAATGTACTCTTTTCCTTGTGAAGGGAGGGTCTATAGGACCGATAAAATCCAATCCCCACTTTTCAAATGGTTCAAGGACTACATGGGGTTGCAGAGGCATTTTATTAGATGCAATGGGTCTCCCTACTCTTTGGCATTCATCACAATGACGAACATATTTTTTTACATCTTTATGCATAGAGGGCCAGTAATATCCTGCACCCAAAATTTTATGGGACATCCTCTTGGCAGAGTAATGGCCTCTAGAGGGGTCATCATGGCAAGCTCTAAGGATGTTATGTGTTTCATCTGCCCTAACACAACATCGTAAAACCATATTAGGACCGCATCGAAATAATATTTCATTAATCCATTTGAACGGAACACTTTCTCGAATGAGGCATTCCTTCTATTTTGATGTAAAATATGGTGGCAACTTTGAAGTGGCCAAGTAGTTGGTGATGTTAGCAAACCAAGGGGTTTTAATGGAGATGGAAAACAAATTTTCATCTGGGAATTCATCTTGCACAAGAGCACTGTCTCCATTATCTTGTTTGATCCGGGATAAGAAATCCGCAACTACGTTGAATTTTCTAGGTTTGTCAATAATGGTCACATTGAATTCTTGTAGAAGCAATAACCATCTAATTATCCTTTCGTTTACTACATGTTTGTTCATTAGGTACTTGATGGTTGAATGTTCTGTGAACACAATTACTTTGTACCCTGTAATGTAATGTAAAAATTTCTTGATTTCATGTACTACAGCTAGAAATTATTTCTTTGTGGTGGTGTAATTTCGTTTAGTGGGGTCAAATTCTTACTAATGAAATAGATAGCATGCTTTCCCCCATTCTCATCTTCCTGACCTTTAGCCGCTCCAATAGCATCATTAGAAGCATCTGCATAAATATGGAATGAAGGGTTCCAATTAGTTCCACGTAGGACAGGAGCACAAATGATTTTCTCCTTAATGATCTCAAATGATGATTGAAACTCGGTTGTCCAAACAAACTCTACATTATTTTGGAGGGAAAACATAGGGGCTACAATCTTGCTGAAATTTTCTATGAATCTCCTGTAGTATCCAACATGTCC